>PQXJ01000325.1:0-42231 GCA_004786225.1 Botryotinia narcissicola | reverse complement strand
ACTATCTATTACCCATTGAATTACTTATTATTCATTAGGTTATTCATTACCTATTGGATTATAAATAACCCATAGTATTTTAGATTACTTATAGTATTTTGGATTATCTATAGTATTTTGGGTTACCTGTGACAATCTGGCCCCAGGCCTAGATTAGTCATACATTTGCCCCACCCGGTAGGTCTAATCTCGCTTTGCTTTTGGTCCCCTCCTAATCCCTTTCTGGTCCCCTTCTGATCCCCTCCTGATCCCCTTCTGGCCTATAAAAACCTCTTATAGGTTCACTCTTTGTACAATAATTTGTTATTCTCTAGTTACAATAATTGATTCTTTTCTATTATACCTTGAATCTGTTGTCATTATATTATAACAAACTCTTAATATCTTTGAAAAAAACAGAATATTTTTTGAGAAGGTTATAATATTTAGTTAATTATATTTACTTCGAGTCCCTAAATTAACAATCTATTTTAATCTTTTACTATTTTATTGTTACCAACTCACAATACCTCCCCACCGTATACCCACATGTCAACAATCTAAGGAAAGCTAAAATCCAAATCAGTAGCTTCATCAAAAACAGGAAGTTGAAATTAGAAATGTATTGTATAAGGGTAATGAAGAGATGGAATCCTATCAACCCAACCCTTCTCTTTCAGATCTATCAAGACAAAACCTTTTAAATCTTTTTAGTGCTAATATTATTGTAATAACTAAACTTCAAAAGCTACTTTCGAAACAGTTGTTGGAACAAGGAATGCGCAGCAAAAACCACCATCACTCAAAAGCAGTTGGATGGGCTATGGTATTAAATCTATTAGAATTCTATTTATAGTATAAAAATACCTCCAAAAATCCTACAGGAATTTTTCCTTTAGTCGAGATATGTAATAACTCCGTAACCTCCCTTGCTTTTAGAACAAAATTGAGTACTAGGGTGAAAAACCTGGAATCCTTAAATAATAAAATTAACCCTACATTTGAAGTATGGAGATTACTTATGAAAAAAAAACTCTTTGATAATGCTAACTATTACCCAAATGAAAACGCCAAAATAAGAGTCATTTTCTGGTGGATTATAGGGGAAGTTTAAAGATATCTTAAGCCCAAAATAATAAGAAAAGATTTTAAAATATTTATAGAATCTTTAGATTATTTCGAAGGTATATATTTAATATCTAACTGGCTGGAATTAGTTATTAAAAAGTTTCGAGCCTTAAAAATGGGCAGTAATATATTTTATCAATTCTATACCTAATTCCTAAAATTAGTTACAAAATCAGATTAATTAGAGGAAAACCTTTGCAAAGAATTAACTGCAAAGATATCCTTATTATTGAAAAATGCAATTGTTGTTATCATAAATAGTTACCCCAAATTTCAAAAATACATTTCTTATCTAATTAATATAGATACAAGAATACGAATCAGCTACTTAAGGAGCTCGACAATGTTAAAGCAAACACCCCAATACTCAGAAAGATTATCTTCAAATTCTTTATAATCTGGTGGGGCGTCAAGCCAAGAGAAAATCGCTCTTATCGGATCCACTAGAAAGAGTTCTATAATTCCCGGAGTTTTATTTAATCGGAAATCTCACCCCCCTGAAGCCCTAGGAAAATGCTTCACGTGTGGTGCTCCTAATTGGAGTAAAGATCATAAGTATCCAATGAAGATTAATGAGGTTAACGAAATTAAAGAAAACTTTTTTACTAAGGATGACTAATTAGATTTGAAACAAATCTTTGATGCCAACTCATACGAATTGGGAAAAGACTAATCCTTGGAAAAGTTTTTATTCAAGGATTTCAATATATAAAGAATATTGATTTTAGGAGCCTTATGGGAGGTGATAGCTTTACTGTTACCTGCTATTTACAAACTCACAGCTTTTAAATTTGTTGCTATGTATTAACGGATATTGGTGCTAACACCTACCTTTTTATCAATACTCGGTTTGCATGACAAATCTCTAAGTGCACGAGCACTCCCATACTTACCTTGGATCGCCATATCGACATTCAAGGTTACAATAGACGGCTAGGGGTCTCCGTCACTCAAGCTATATGTCTAACTTTACGACTAGATGGTAGAACCTTTTTTCAAGTATTATTCTTGATGATTGATATAAAAAGAGATATAATTCTAGGTAATGGATAACTTAAATCTTATGATATTATCCCTCGATCCTATAATTATATACTCATATGGCCTACCAACCTACCAGTTATACCCAATTTCTCTAGCGGATTCAATATCCCTCACAACTCTCTGAATAATCTTGATACCGTTAACTATAGAGAATACCAAGCAAATGCTAAACAAAGAGATTAGTTTTTCGATATCGACTCCATAAGCTTTTTTATAATATTTTAAGCAAAGTTTATTAATCAACATAATTAGAATATTAGGGATAATTTTAAAAAGATAAAAAGATTAATCGAGCAATATAAAGATAAAAAAACTTTGATCCCCTCCAAGGATATCAAAACTAATACTTTGGCCCCCTCCGAGGGTATCAAAATTAATACCTTGATTCCTTTCACAAATACCAAAATTACTATCCTCAATTATATTCTTATCGATTTCGCTTTTTTTGATTTACCTTTGTATAACTCAATAGATATTACTGCTATCACTGTTGAAGTCTTTAAGCTATATATTTGTTGTCACAACAATACGGTTTTTGGTATTAGTATATATAAGTTTGACGGCATTCTTAAAGATTATCTAGAAAACATGGAATCTGCTGAATTCGAAGAATTGCGCTTCTAAGTTCCTGCTGTATATCACGATTGGATTGATGTTTTCTCCAAAATTATATCTAACAAATTGTTCAAACACATTTAATACAATCATTGTATTAAGGTTTCGAAAAACGCAATCTTAAAGATAAGTCTAATTTATAATATGTCAACTGAAGAACTCCTAATTGTCAAAAACTATATCATGGATAATCTAAAGAAAGAATTCATCAAAACTAGCTTTTCTTCATTTGCGACCCCAATCTTATTTATTGCCAAATCTAATGGAAGGTTATGGTTCTATATAGACTACCAACATCTTAATGTAATTACTAAAAGAGACGAATATCCTCTACCCCTTATCAACGAGACATTAGTTCATATATCTAAAGTTAGAATCTTTACTAAACTCAATATCCGCTAAGCTTTCTATCGAATCCGAATACATCCCGATTTAAAAGATCTTACTACCTTCCGCATACGGTATGGAACATACAAATACAAGATTTTACCTTTCGGTTTAATAAATAGCCTTGTTACTTATTAAAGATACATAAATAATATCTTATTTAACCTTTTTGATATTACCTGCACTACCTATTTAAATAACATTCTTATTTATTTAGAAAACAAAGAAAAACATGAGCGACATGTTATCCAAGTTTTCGAATACTTACGAAAAGCTGGTCTCCAAGCTGATATAAATAAATACGAATTTGGGATTATTAAAACTAAATACCTAGATTTTATCATTAATACCAACAATATGGAAATCGATTCTGAAAAGGTTGAGGTAATTAAGGAATGGAGATCATCAACTAATATTTAAAGTATACAGTCCTTTCTCAGGTTCTGCAATTTCTACCGCTGATTCATTTAAGACTTCAATAGAATTACCAAATCTCTCGTCCAGTTGACTAAGAAAGACATTAAATTCTTATAGGATACTGAATGCAATACTAATTTCGAGGAATTGAAAAAATGGTTAATGAATACTCCTATTTTAAGGTATTATTGCGCTAAGAAGCAAACCATAATCGAAACTGATGTCTCTGATGGAGTGGTTGGTGGAGTCCTCTCCCAATTTCAGGAAGATGGTTAATGGCACCCTATGGCCTTCTTCACCAAGATTATACTTCCAGCCGAGATGAACTACACTATCTTTGATAAAGAGATGCTTACCATTGTGAAAGTATTCAAAACATGGCACACTGAGTGCATTGCCTCGCCCTATTGCATTAAAGTCTACACCAACCACAAGGCATTAGAATACTTTATGATAAAAAGAACTTTAAATCAAAGATAAGCTGGATAGGCTGAAATCCTATTGAATTTCTGATTTGAGATTGTATATCGGTCAGGACTCAGCAATACTGCTGTGGACGCCTTGAGTTGCAGAGAATAAGATACTACAAATCAAGAGCTTAAACGCTCGGAATAACATATTTAAACCCTTTTGCTAGACACAATTCTCGACAAAAAGATTGTCGATAAACTTAACATGGAAAAGAAGGAAATAGCAGAATTATTAGTTATCAATACTGAAGATATAAATTTAATAGATAAAATTCTGATAGTTAACCAAAATCACCTTTCTCTACAAATAGAACACAACTTGGCAATATATTTGAAAAAAGGATACTCTATGAGAAACAATCTCTTTTTATACAAAGACCATCTTGTTGTTCCTGATGTAAACTATTTGCATACTAGTCTTATAGAAGAAGCCTATACTCAAATCTCTTCAGTACACCCTGGGAAAACCAAGATCAAGCTAATCCTTCGAAAAAGATATTTCTGGAAGGGAATGTTAGAATTCATTGACCAATATGTTGACAACTGTATTACTTGTCATAACTTTCATATTCCTAGAGATAAGACACCAGGATTTCTATAACCATTACCCATACCCTCAAGACCCTGGGTAGATATATCCATGAATTTCAAAACATTTCCTATTAACAAATTTGATTACAATAATATCTTTGTAGTAGTAGATAGACTATCAAAACAATCCATTTCTATATTATGCTATAAGACTACTAATGCTAGAGATATGGCAATAATATATTTAAACAATATCTATCAATGGAAGAGTACCCCAAAGATTATAACCTCTAATAAAAGCCCCTAATTCATATCTCTTTTTTGAAAAGAATTCACCCGAATCTTGGGTGTCAAACTGAAACTTTCCATGGTATATTACCTTCAAATAGATGGCCAAATAGAGATTATAAACCAATATCTAGACCAACACTTATGTCCTTATATAAATTACTACCAGGACAATTGGTCAGAGCTCTTGTGTATCATGGATTATGCCCAACTCACCCTTCCACACGAAAGCCTGGGAATGTCCCCCTTCGAGCTTCAAAATGGGTACGGATTGGTCACCTCTTTCGATTGGAATAGATCTCCTATTGCTTCTACTATTCAAAAGAAACTTTCCCAAGGGGAAGTGCAAGCTTTTGCTTCCAGAATGTATAAAGCCTGGGAGATAGTTAAAGAAATCATTCTTAAATCTCAAGACAAGAAAAAAAGAAATACAGATAAGTACAAACAAACTGTTAACTTCAAGATTGGTGATAAGGTTTTTATTACTATAAAAAACTTTGCTACTAAAAGATCTAATCGAAAGCTTGATTTACAGATGGTTGGTCCTTACACCATTCTTTTTAAGGAAGACTACTTATATCTTCTTGATCTACCAGATAGTATGAAAGTACATAAGGTCTTCTCTCCAGATAAACTTTGAAAAACACCAAACAACCCTATACCTAATCAAAAAGTCAACCCCCCACCTCCAATCATAATCGTTGCAAACACCGAATTCGAAGTCTAAGATATATTAGCCTCAAAGATTATTCGAAAAAAGGTTTGTTACAAGGTAAGATGGATAGGTTATAACAACGATCCTGTATGGTATTACTACAGAGATGTGATGTACGCACCCCACAAAGTTAAAAGCTTCCATACACAATACCCACACGCCACAGGTCCTCCTGAGAACTTACCAAAATGGATAAAGAACTGGAAAGACAGTATCAATAACTACAACAACCTATCAAATAGAAAACCTATGGATGTAGGTAAGAAACAATTTTACCTAACTGATTTACCTCGAAAAGAGTAACCTGGTACACAGGCCTTTTTTCCATCACCACGAGAATTTGTTTGTTTTATATTTACTTTTATTTAAATTTTCTATATTTTCTCTTGTTTTACAATTTACTTTTGTAAATCAACTTCATTTAAACCAAATCAACTCTTCGATTCAACTTGAGAATAAAAAATATTAGCAATATTTCAAACTCTGTGCAATATCTTTAGCTCCCCAGTGCACTCCACCGAGCAGCAAGCTCAGGCAACACCATCACAATCCCCTTTGCCCTCCCAGTTGTATTCAACATCAGATAACAAAAAGCAAGAGCTGCTAGATCAGCAATTGCAAACTGCAAACCCTACTCCACTGTCTACAAACTCGTCTGCCCTTACTCTTACTTTTAACAAGTTTATCCATTTCATCGACGTCCTCGCATACATCGACTCACACCCAAACCTTCCAAAATTTTAGTAAGCCGAAATGATCGAATTCGGCAAGAGACAATTTACAAAGCTTAACATCAGCTTGGATAGTTTCACCGCCAGACTATAGGCCTATGAGATAAAGGAAGAACTTTACAAATATTTGAATATAACGAAGAAGGACTTGGAGGCTAAACATACAGTTTTCACAACTATGGCCACCCGCGGCAAACGCTCACAGAAAGATATTGAACTCGCTATCAAGCGATTAGACAACCTCGTGGACAAGAGAAGCCAATACCTGGGTTAACTTGTTCGAAACAATGCTAAATGGAAGGACAATATGACTGGAACTACAGTCTTCGCCCGATTCCTAAAAGCCGCCTTAGATGGCCTCACCACTTGCTGTGTATTAAACACAGTAATTATCGAATGATTTGAGAAAATCGAAGATTATCAATAAAATAGTATTCGATTCTTAGGACCTATTATCGCTGATATCAAAAGAGTATAGACCTTCTTGAAAGATATTCCTTATCGAGTTTCTTTTCATTCCTTTTATAAACTCTTTTTGCTATGAAAGTATAGTATACATGTATTGCCCAAAGGCATTTGCGACGAATAGCAAAACAGCGAACCACATCGAATAACCAGCTCTTAGTTTGATGGAGAAAAAGAAAGGGAGGATGGATAGTACATCTTGAGGGTGATAAACGATGTCCCGTATCATAATCGTACAACTCGCGCAGCTGCAGTAAGCCCCCTGCGACAAGCGTACGATATCCCAATCGATATCTCTGATGACAACGACAACAATAAGGAAAAGGAGAATAAGCCACCTGCTATACCTATAAGAAAGCGAAAATTGATAAGGAAGGCAGAGAAAACAATAGTAATAAAAAAAAAACTTAGATCTCCAGAAACAAAAAAATAAAGGAAAGAATAAAAACAGATTTGAAAATAAACCGTTTCTTAAAGGAAGAGTGATATAACAATCTAACCCCAGGCCTAGATTAATTATATATTTGCCCCACTCAGTAAATCTAATCTCACTTCGCTTTTGGTTCCTTCCTGATTCCCTTCTAGTTCTCTTCTAGTCCCCTTCTAATCCCCTTCTAACCTATAAAAACCTTTTACAGATTCACTCTTTGTATAGTAGTTTGTTATTCTCTAGTTACGATAATTGATTCTTTTTTATCATGCCTTGAACCTGTTGTCGTCACATTACCTATAATATTTTGGATTACCCATAATATTTTAGATTACTCATAGTATTTTGGATTACTCATAGTATTTTGGGTTACCCATAAATAATAGAATAGGTTTTTAGAAATCCTACCCACCCATTGAATACCCAATGAGGTATATTACCCACCCATTGGGACTATTACCCAATGGGTGGGGCCCCACCCACTAGGTTTTCTACGCAGACTACATGCAATAGAAGTCAACCTTTCCACATGCCACTTCAGCCGTTCATTCATTTTCGCGCAACCACACCTCTGGCTGTGCAACTCATTATTAATCACTCATGGGTTCGAATCTATCCTTAAAGATCACGACACCATACATTGTGGTTCGCATGTTAATACTCAATTCCCCGTGGTTCGCATTTCTAAGAGAATATAGCGACGCAAAGGAAGAAAGAACAGGGAATATTGTCTTAGTCAACATCGGTGACTGCTCTAGATCATATGAAACTGTATTACAAAGAATCAAGTTTTTAGGGAAGAATGAGGCTCATCTCTGCTTATATCAGACTTATTCACGGGTAAATGTTTTATCGCCATGCACGGTTTGACGAGGAGTAAGAATTCGGATTGTGGAACACTAATGCATAATCTTCCCAAAGTGGAAACGTCGACATCGGGCGCATCGCAGGGCACATTATTTGGCAGATTTGGGGTTGATGAGTAGATAAGTGATCAATTAAACTAATATTTCGCGATTCGTAACTTCATGACTCGTGATTCATGTTAATTTTCCGTGGAAATGAAATTGTATACCAAGAAGAAATATATGTAAGTAAAAAGTTGGATGTAGCAAACAGTTGGAATAGAAATTATTGATCGATGCGGATAATGCTGAGGCGATTTCTTCATTCCCTGCTGGACATCAAAGTGTAGTCATGCATGGAGAGTGAGGCTAGAGCTTATCAGTAATATCCCAAAAGCACATTTAACGATATTTAGTGCTTACATTTGTGCCATGCTGTATTTGATCAACTCGTTGAATTTGACCCGTTCGTCATTATTACTCCAGGGCTGTTTTGGGACGCGCCAATATAGACATTTTGATTTTGCACAAATACTACCATGACGGCGGAAAAACTGCGGGGTGATGTTAGTCTTCAATCCTGGAAGTTTCAAGGTACCTGTGAACTTACGCGGCGGTAGCGGTGAATATCTCAACCCTCGATGTACCGGCATCAGTCAAAAACATAAGACCCATCGCAAAGATAGCTGTAAACGCTGCGATAACTCCAAGTAGTTCTCCGGTAGATTCAAGGCTTGAAAGTACCGCGATGGCAACGGTAGGTAACAGGCACGCAATGACCGTGGCTACAGCTGAGGTGAAACGTAACATGCGAGCTTCAGAGTAAACAGTAAGCCCTGTCTTATCCTTTGGCTTTTGGTCTTCTTCTGCTGTACTAAAGATGGGTTTTCTGTGATAAGACCAAAAACGGGAGCTTCTTGAATTTTCTCTTGTTTCCAAGAACGAATGACTCTTATTTTCAGCAGTGGGCAGTCCATTTTCCTCAGAGGCAGTCTTCACCATTTTTCGCCGTAATGCTTGTTTCATGCTGTGCCAAAATGGGACAAATTCATTGGCGACCCACGTAGTTAGAATGTCAACCGTATGACCTTGTCGAGGTACAATAAGATCGAGACTGTCAGGCTTAGGAGCTGTTGGCCAAAAGATGCTACGCATGAGACTGACGAACTGCCATCTCAATGGCTTTGGCTCGCCTATATTTTCTGTATAGTCACCCCATATACATGCTGCATCCCCCGTGATGCAATGTTTACCCACTCTCTTGAGCCAGGCCCTTAGCGTTTCCACGTTGTATGGATCTGCCCTCGGTAATGCTGTAATTTGGGAGTATTGTAATAACGCACCATCTGGTGAATTGAGTTTATTAGCGATGAGAACCGCGAATTGAGGTACTGAACGGCTTACTATATTCTTTCAAAACCACTCTGATCTGCTTCATAATCTTCACTTGCTTAGATTTGCACTTGCTATCGTCCATTCGAGCATGTATAAGATAGTAGTCCAAATTCTTCGCCATCATTGAAGCTTTCACTATGCCCTCTTGCTCACCCTGTCGATGCTCATTATATTCTGCCTCGTGGAGCTTCTTGCGCAGATTCTCTAATTCTGCTTGATAATAAAGCAGACTTTTGATGTTAAGGTCACGGAAAGCCTTGAACGCTTCGAGATCTGGGTATTGCGCAATCAATTTAGACACAAGTGGCCATCCTGGCAGTGGCTTGTTCAAGTCTTTAGATGGATCTTCGATTTCATCCCACGTTCCTGTTGTGAATGGCAGCGGAGATGTCGGGGTTCCAATTACAGTCTCATCAGTCTGTGAAGCTGAAGTTGGACTTGTAGGTTCACTCGACTTTGGGGCTTGAATGGTGATTCTATGAGGTTTCTTGGCCATTGCGATGAGTTTTTATCTGTATGAACAAAGAATTACTTGATGATATACTGATTTAATAATTGATTAAGGGAGCGTATTTACAATAATAGACGGCGAAAATACCGGATGAAAGAGCAACAGCTGTTTTATCTTGCATTTACTGTGGTTTACCCCATCTACGTTTCTACAAATGAGAATAATTCGAATTAATAGCTGAGTGCAGCAATGCATGCTGAGTGGTGAGCTATCAAAAGTGGTTGTCTGAAATTGCATATGATTTGTGGCGGATAAAGACACGCTTGACAGCTACTGCTGTGAGAAAAACTAGGTAGCCCATGAGGAAAGAACACACTTTTGACTCAGCAAGCCTTGGTATCATGAACTCTCGCCTCAAGTTTTGGCATACTTATATCGGGCGCAGGCGAAAAGTTGACCAGCGCACAATCACAACAATCTAAGCAATCTGCTTGAGAAGAGCCAGTCGAAACTTTGCGAGGGAGTATTCATGTCGTGTTTCGAGCGAACATGATTAAGGCTAAAGAGAGAGTGAGAATCAGCTTCATGCACTGCAAGGCTGAAATTACAGGTCATTAAATTCGGAGAATCTCGACATTAAAGTCACACCCATTACATATACTGGAAGCAAAAGAGTGGAAAGATGTGGTGGCTTTAGATTCTCAATCACCATGCAATAACTTAATATTCGATACGCATTCTGCAAGAGCTTTTGGCGATCAATAATCCCCAGAAGCCGAGTTTAACATTTTTAATTTCTAATCGGTGAAGATACTTATCTCGGATGAAAGCTACATGTTTTGGCGTCCAATAGATGGAGCCGGATAAATTATCTTGCATCGAGCATGTGTAACACAGCCTGACTGACAAATTGGAAACTTTGAGGCTCTTTCTGGAGGCAGCAATATGATCTGGCTACAGATTTGAAATTCGAAACATGGAGTATTTGAAAACTCATCTGCCACTTGTGTCACGAATTCTTAAATTCTTTCTAAACTTCCGTCAATCAATTTTATTGCGACTTGAATTTTCGCGAGAAAATTTAACGAGCTCAAAAGTCTCTCAATACAGTTCCAAATTTCGGACTGTGTGATACCATCGCTTCTTGGCCCTCTGGTCATATTCTTATAATAATCAGTCGAATGTGGCAATGAATCCTTTCGGTAATTCCAGCCAGAGGCACAGGATAATTTGGACCTTTTCACTTCTTCCAGCATCCATCAATTTTTTACTATCTGTCGAGCCTTGTCTTCAGCGAGAATTCACCGCTCGTTCGCTGATAACCCCCAATAATGCTACTAATCCACATGGATTATTGGTCGGTGGGCGGTGATTCGGGGGCCGGCGCCTGTCACCATCCATTGAGGTCTGACTTTATGTTTCAATCTGCCCTGTAAATAGCTCAGGCAAAGAAAATTGGTGGCTATCTCTCGAAAGGCAGTCGGAAGGCAATCGAAGAAGGATTCTCAATCGCACAAACCTCTCTTGTGACCGGATTAAATGCGGCTCCTCAGGATTGGAATTATGATATGGAAGCCTATAAAAGAATAAATAGATCATCCATTCAACTTTAAAGCAATCAGAAGAAAATACACTCTTCCTCTTAACGACAATTACCAACTACGAACACCAAGCAAGCGCCCGTGAGGCAGTGATCAGGAACATGGCAGGTGGTACGCATCATGCGAAGCAATATGCAAAGTCTTTCTGGCGCTGACTTTCACAGAACATCCTAAGAACGTCTCTCCCAATGGTTTCCTCTCCCTTCCCATCGAATCTAAAGCTTCAAATTCAAAGCGTGGCCGATCTGTTTCGGACGCTGGCTCTGAACAATCTGCGAGATCTAGCCTGTCCAGAATTACGTATGTTGAGGAAGATGCTCATATCGCTGCATATCCAGAATTGGAGGATTCCGACAGCATCATCCAGGCAAATTACACCTGCTTAGATCGTCTGGTCGTGTTTATTCGCATCTTGTTCTGTCTCCCAATTCCAATGATGACGAACAAGAAATCTCCAAAGCCTGCCGAGGCTGGGCCATTCAATGTAATTAAGGTCTATTCTTCCTCATTGGAGGGTTGCTAACGGATTATGGCAGATGGAGAGCTCTCCATGGGTCCTCTCCGTGTCAGTTCTATCAACGCGCAAAGATTCAGATAAAAAGCCAGTACCCAAACACGCGAAGTGTACCATCGATACCGGTAATATGCAAGGAAACATCGTGTCAAGGAATTTCGTTCAGAACGTCCTGGAGTATTCAGAAGCAAACTTCGTTCCTTTGACAGCAGAGGAAAGAGAGGGTGGCTTTGGTATAACAGGCGACAAGCTTGTGAGTATCGAATGGCTCTTCTTGTTCTAGTATCGTAAGGGGAAAGTGTCTGGTTGGAAGTGGACTAATTTTTTTTGCCTTAGGTGCCGGAAGGAGCCATCTATTTGACTTGGTATCACAGTAAGAGTACCAGGGTTTTCCATAGCATGAGGTTTCTAATCTCGCCCCATTCCCAATGCGACCTTATCATTGGCGCTCGATCCATACTGAAGGACAATTTGCTCGGTGTTCCTAACCTACTAGCAACGGTGTCCGCTAAGGTTGCAACCATAGAGGATTTCGAAATGGGTAAGCAGTCCTGTATCGATCATAGCACAAAGCTAATCAAGACAATTGCAGACAGAAACGAGCAGGACCTAGAAAAAGATTTTCTCAAACTGGATAAGAGATACCAAGATAAGGAAGTCGAACTCATCGAGGCGGGAGAAGATATAGAAAACAACAAGGAATTGAAGAACATTGGAGAGGCCCGTGATGTCGCCAAGCAATTTCAACTAATCCGACAGGCACAACTGAAGAACAACCAAGAGCTAGCAGTTCAACTGCAAGAAAAACTGGAGAAGCTACCAGGCTATAAAAGTTCTGTGGTCCTCTCCAAGTCGCAAATTACTTCCTCTGGTATAGAAAATAAGAACGATGCAGTCCAACTCGTCGTCAAGAAAACGAATGGGACATCTCCAACTAAGAAATAAGTGTTTGCGTTATACTGGGGTACCTTCTAGAATTTCGTAATGAATTGGAGAATTTATGGGCAGTCATGAGTTCTGTATGTCGACAAAAGACACTGGAGGCTTTCGAAAGGAATTATTGCGCTTTTTTTCGTTGACATTTTAGAAACTCAAAGATATGGGATGGTAGCGTTGTTATTTGACGGGTTGGCCAACAAGAAAATGGAGAACGGCTGGTACATTTCGGCTCGAGTAGATTTTCAATGAGCAATCAGGGCAGAAATATTATTGGCTGGAGGATTGCGTTGTTTTATGAATGTATGAATTCAAATGGTTGTAGTGTCTCTTTTTAGAAGTTAATGAATCCATGACCGCACACAACATTTCGAGCATGACATGATCCAACTGTGAGTGAATAAAGTCTGGACTGTCTTACTTATTCAGACATTGAATCTTTCCTATTTCTGTACTCCAACCATTTTGTCACTTGGAGACGGAACTATCACGTCCCATAATTGATCGATGGAGAGTACGGAGGGGGCATAGCCGCGCCATGAACATGATCTGAAAGAACGTCTACAACACATGAGGATGGCAAGGGCTTGCGTCTCAGAGGTTCCTGTACATGTTCAATATTTTGACCAAAATGTTGGGCGTGATCAATACGACATATAATTCAAAGAGTGTGGAGGAGAATTGAGTGCTATTTCAATCATGACACATAAATGCTAGCTATCGCATTCGGAGACAACACCACGTCCGTCAACTCCCCAGCACTTGTCAGGATGGCCTGCATGATTTTTGTAAACAATTATTATATCAAGATTCCATGGGAGTCGATAAACAACGCGTTTTTCATGGCAGCAGATCTATTCGGTCAGCGTAGTGGAAGATTTCACAGCGAGTACAGACTGATTTTGTAGTGCTGCGTAACCCCACTAATTCAACGCCTAAGCACCTAAATGCCAACGACTACAGAGTAAGATGCTACATAACACGAAAAATCAACTATAGTTATTTGAATCAAGTGATTTGAAATAAGAATATAGGCTATCTTTACTCAGCAACATACCACGATTTCTCATGATTCAAGCATTGAAAAGTAGAATTATATTATTGGAAGCTTCTGCCAGAATGCTATGCTTTGGAAGACCCCGCTTTTGTTCTTATCGAGCCTTATCGACGTCAGACAGACGCGTCTTAACACATTATCGAGAGAAATACCGCGCCGGCTCCGTGTGATAGACATCTTTTAACAGCATCAAGATGATATCAAAAGAAAGCATGCAACAGTATCTGTGTTACCCACAACTTTGGCTAGCCAGCTTTGGAATCACCATGTAATAGGGCGATCGCGCCTCGGTGAGAACCAGATGTTACTCTTGAGGGATAGGCAAACTCAATCAACCTTCAAGGTGGTGTCGCTTGATCTGATGGCCGGGTGCCGTAGGTTTAACAAGTGTATTCCTTTATGAGTCTGGCATAATTTAATTCATGAAGAAGTTAGTTACTCTTCGATGCGACCCCGAGAACTTTAGTCGACAGACTACTTGCATCAAAGAGACTCAGTAGGCTTCAGATAACAGATCTCGAACTAGTCTGATAACAACCTCGCAAGATCTTGAACATTGTCTTGGTTGATTCATCAACTTTATATCTTGATTCTTGGCACTCAAGGACGAAAGAGAATAACTCAGAAGATGTGGTTGAGAATCTCATTACTATACAATTACCCTGGAACCGGATCTGTATCTTGACAGTCCGTTCTCAAACTTCAGAGAGCAAGCCCGTCCCTATTGTAGAGTTTGGCTGTGCACGATGGATCGAGTTCAGCTCAACTCTGAATCAACAACGTTATTGCCCTGGTCTGACCACGGGCTCCGTCATCGCAGACGGTCGTTTTCTTCGAGGGTCTGTTTTCTGCTTCAATGGACAGTTTTCTGTGGTGCGAAATTGTTGGAATCGAGTTCAAATTATCTTCTCTGTATACAAGGTATACCAGGGGTAAAACTTTCCTGTTTTTCAAAAATGTAACTTGTCACTTCACGTACTACAGTTTATCAAATGTATTTATGGTTGCTATTCCCCATTACTTTATAGCTCCTGTCTCCTGATGCCCGGTCCTTGTGGATATAGTATTTTGCATTTATTCTCATGCCGTGGTACTCATAGTCCCGATGCCGTGGTACGCCGAGTTCCGATGTTGTAGTACAGCTTATTCCAGTGCTATGGCACGACTGATCCCGGCTTGATTAGCCATTCTTGCTTCAAGCTCCCCCTATACTTTCAAAGTACATATCCCTAAGAGCCTGTGCTCGTACCAATAGTTCGCTCTACCACGAAAAGCGTAGGCTCACACCTCAACCCCACTTTTCTGTGGAAGTTTATACTTATTGTCGAACTCTAGTCGCACTTCCGGGATCCATTCTGTGGTATAGCTAGTAATATCCCGTTTCCTGATTCCCCGCGCTTCCACATTGTGATATGGCTAAGCCTGTTTCGCTTCTATACAAAAATGAAAAACAAGATGGGATTAAGTCTCAAGACTGGAAATTCCCGGGCACATTAGAGTATGCAAGCTGATCAGATTGAATTGAGTGAGGATATGAAGTTCCCTCGAATACAACAGTTACTCCCTTAAATTCTACCGCGTCAATGTTAACCATTCAATCTCTGAAGTTCTATGATCTTTACCACGTGACTGTATCAAATTTGACGCTTCGGTTTACGTGATCGTCATGTACAGACGTAAAGATTTTGCAGATATTTTATTTTGTTATTTGGTCTATTTCTACTTAAGGGCCCGGAGAAAGCTAGATCTATTCTATATAACTTCGCTAATCATGTTAGCAAAGAGCGGGTAGCAGCCAAATGTACTTTGAAAGCATCTGATAATTTTGACCGGCGCAATCCAACTGTCATTACTCAAGAGCTGGTAGATATCCGACTGGCCAGTTAATGAGACCACGTGAAATTTCTGTGCCTTGTCTGTCTTACCATGTCTTGCGCATCGGTTGAGAGAGGAAAAGCCCGATCAATGCTTGGACACCATTCCCGCAACAAGATCTCTAAAAAGTGCATCCAATGATCCAAGACCGCTATCCATCTGAGTGTTGACATAAGATAATTACATTGCGTGGGCTTAATCTAGTAGCCATAAGAAAATGCGGAGTGCGGACGGGAAGATTGATTGCACGTCTCTATAAGTCTTTCCGCAAGCGAGTGCGACGTTCATATAGTTTCGCTCAACTTCATCAAATTTGGTTAGATCCAGATTATGTACCAAAACATCTCATCTAGATCAAGTTGCCGAAACATAGGCAATAACATCGTGGCTGCAAAGTTGTGTCAATGTGGTAACCAGTCAGCAACCAGAGAATAAACTTTATGGTGATTCTGGATGCTAGAAAGGCTTGTATTTAACCGAGGGTTGTACGGTAAAGAACACATATCGGCAATGCAACATAGATTGCGATTTCGATTGATCAACTGGGTAGAGCTGATTGGATACGATTTGTTTATGGACTTGACGATTCAACGCCCTCGAGCAAATTCAGCAGCCTTGAGACTTGAGTCAGCCACTCAGGCCGTGGTCAAGAACAACCTAAACCCAATTTGATGTGTCACATGATGTCATCAATTAATCCCCGTGATTTCACTGCCATCAACCACTATTGGTTTATTGATATTTTCCCCAGCTCCATATCATCAGGAAAATTTGTTATGTCATGTATATTCAAAAAGGGGTTTACCCCGCACTCAATCTGGTCGCATGATTGCAGCATATCGGGAAACGTTTAACATAACGCAGAGGATGAGGTTAGATATTTTTGTTGGTGTTGTTGTGAAAATTGAATACGACGTGGAGGTCACGTCTGGCGATGAACAATGGCGGTGATATTTAGAGTGGTAAACAGAATTAACCATTTGGGCTAGTGGTTGACAGAAAGATTGCCATGGATTAAATCGATGGGCTTTGAAACATTCAGTGTGTGCAATAAAACGTAGCCTTGTCTCTTAGATGGGCTTCAAATTTTGAGCCTGAAATCTCAAGCCTCAAACACTCAAATCAGACCTTCAATTGCCAAAATGGTTCATTGCCATTTTCTTTCCGAGATGTTGCAAGATCAGTGGCGAATCAACGAAAGGTTGTCGGCCACATGCTCAACCATTTTATTACATGTGTTTTTGCGGATCAAGTGAGAATTTTTCCGAGGAGTTTCGATACCACTTGGCGCTTGATTGTATTCATCGGGATCTGCGTACATGCGCTAAGGCAGTATTAGCTCGATTGAACCGTGAGCCGAGAGACTAGACTTGGCTTTTAACATGGTGCAATGCCAGTTGTAGTATCTTAGATGATGGGGAAGCACCGATTTGCTACTCCTTCTCTCATGTTCAGCTTTCGATGATGGCCTTCGTCACGCTCTGGCTGAAGTTCTTATGCAATAGGAGGAGGTGATGTTTGCTGAAATGCAGATGATCTAAAGGAAGAAATCAAGGGAACACGACGCTCCAATAGAAAGGTCGAGTGATAATCTCAATCGCGACACTTCTTTCTCACTGGTATTGATCGAAAATTTCCAAGAAATCTCTGGACCTGCTCGGCGCACTGACCGCTCGTCGTCTTTGTGGAGCGAGCCTATCAAGCTTCGTAATGTGCAAGACCTCTGCCGTGGTCACTCAGCATCCTTTTCTCGCTGTTATAATTTTTGGGCCGCTCTGTTTGCCAACAATAACACACATGGCTTGAAATGCTCCTTTTCGTCGGCCTCAATAAGCTATGTACATGGATTGCTCGAGCTGAGTTGAATACATGACCTTGCGCCTTCAAGCCGACAGCTCCCGTCCTCCAAGAACGAGTACCCCAACAGGAGCTACCATGTTGCCAGGCGCATAGTACACTTGGAGAATTGATAGCACCCATATCACTAATTTCGACGGCAAGATTGCCGATGGCTAATACCCTCTTGATACGGTGAGGATTACCTGTCTCGTTCGTCTACAAAATGATCCTCTTTTCCTGATTATTTATCTCAACACCCTCTTACCTTCTCAACTTCTTCATATCTGGTTGAGATGATCCCCAATAATTGTGAGACTCAAGAGTTAAGATATCATGAAGTTCTTCAACATCCTCGCTGCTACTGCAGCTCTTGGCGCATCAATTGGCTTGGCATCACCTCTACTAGATGAAAAACGCGATTTAGTCTGCCTAGTTCAAACCATTATCATCAATCTCATCACATTGAATCACGGTGAAGCGTTCTGTTCAGCTTATCTTGGAATCCAAACCTCAACTATCCGCACTACAACAACCAAGAAAACTACGACTACTCAGACATTACCTCCAGCTACTGTAACAACCACTAAGGTGACTGGTACCGAGTGAGTGCAGTCAATTTTCAATTCAAACAGCTCTTGCTAATCATTATTCACAGGACCAGAACTTTGACATCTGTTAGTACGCCTTCAACCAGACTTGACATAGTATCCCTTCACCTATCTCCTCTACTGAAAGAGGTTTTGTGCCTCAATATAACCATTCTCCCTTCTTAACTGCATAGAGCCCACCTACTGATATCTTTCCTATCGTAGCTCAGCACCACTTTGGCCATTGCAACCTCTACAGTCGATACTACTCAGATACTCACGGCGACTAATACGATTACTATAACATCGACCACAACAGGACCCATCCTAAAGAGATCACCAGAGCCATCAATCATTGATGCACAGCTTGATGCTCGAGACCTGCCACGAATTCCTCCATATTTGAGTACATTTGCAGCTTCTAAGATATCCTCTGCTTGCAGTTGTCTGTCATTGCCAACTCCCAGCACTACCGTAACATCCACCATACAACAAACTAGCACCGCAATTTCCACGCCACCTGCGATCACTTCTCAAATTCAAACAGTCACCTTTGTTACAGTAAGCCTTTCATTATGCACAAGATATCTTCAGTTCTCTACCTTTCAAAAAGCTTGATATGCGGAGAAGGGAGAAATATTCTTGCAGTTTAGCTAACTCGAAACGAACCAGGTCACTACAACAGCCATCAACACCATTACGGAAGTTCAAACGCTGACTAACACCATCTCTACCACCACAACTGCGACCACAACCACTACTGTTATTGTCACAGAAACTCCAACAGCTCCAGATTACTGTGATCAAATGCCAATCCCCGGTCCATACTCTTTCATTTTCGATGGACCACCATCCATCGAAAACTTTGCCGGGCAATTAACAAAAGCTGATTGTTGCAGGAACTGCTGGGTAACAAATGACTGTGTAGCTTTCTCATTTCAAGGTCCCGATCCAAATGAAGCGGCGTTCTGCTACTTTTATCTTAGCGATGGACCTGCTGTATCAGGCATTCCAAGTCCACCATCTAACTGCCCCTCCGGCGTTGAATCCCAGGAGCGACTTGATTTGGAAGATACAGAGGGCTTTGGAAGTGTTATCTCTGTTGGACCTTGCGATCTTGCGGGTGTACAGTATGTTAACGGTGGCTAGCAGACTATCTATTTTGGCAGCAGCAGATGAGAGGAATAACGTACGAGCGAGGGATATAGCGCGTTTTCTTCTCTGGGACAATTGTTTGATTCAGGATGCGGTTTCCGTGTTGATAGGCTCAACAAACTACTACTACGTGTCTACGTACATTTCTAACTTTTTTCGCTCAAAGAATGCTATTTGATGCGATCGCAAGAATTAAAAATTACCCCATCAAAATTGAATGGTCCCTTAATCTTGGAATTTCTAGCGAGCATAGACGTTGAGGCTCTGGAAATTGTGATCACTGGCTGCAGATAATCATAGGGCTTCACACAAATTGTCGAAAACTTTGAAGTGGGTTGATTTTGAAACGAAACTAGTAAGAGAAGATCGAGGAAAACATCGATTCTAAGACTATAACCATCTCGATCCCAGATCGAAACAAAAATAATTTCCTCAAAAGCAAATCCCTCTCCCCCAACAGCCTCCCCATCCATTATCCCAAAAACATAGCATTCACCCACTAACCTGAATCTACCCTCACCATCAGCCTGTCTTAGCAGATATGGGACATCGCAACCATCTATCACATATACTATATCACCTTCTTCCGCATAACGAGGAAATAAACCAAAATACCCCTTTCTCGTGATCCCCCACCTACGATTTTTGAGCACAAATTTCATAGCCTCGCGCACCTCTCGAAACGTTTGTCCTGGTACTCTTTGTGCGAGATTAGCTAGTTCGAGCCTGCCCTTTCCGGGGAGTCTTTTTTTGTCGCAGAGAGTAGGTTTGGCCTGCCAGCGATGGAGACTGCCTCGTGGAGGCATCGAGGAGAAGACTTATTATTTCAGCGAAGGAATCTGGGAATGGGAGCTTTCCAGAGTCAATTTTACTGCCTACGAGGGTTTTCCAAAAAGCATGAAAGACTGTATGAGAAGTCAGATAATGTCTTAGTTTCGAGACGAAAGTCCAGAGTTCCAAGAGACTTTTGTTGCCGTTGCGTGGGTTGAGATAAGTGAGGTCGGGATGTGTGATCGTTGCGCTCGTTCTTGTGAGAGAGTCAAATGAAACTGCTCATGTTTGAAGCTCATTTCTAGATTCATTGTTGAATTTGACATATACTTTATTCAATTTGAACTTGAAGGATCCGCAGGCATTATAAGTCCCAAGTTCATTCGTTTGTCAACGCTTTCTCCAGTCAAGCACCCAGGAGGGTAGATCAAGGGACTCGTGGTCTATGGATTTGAAAACAAGGCTTGGAGTTAAGACTCGTACGTCTTTGGTCAAAGAGTTGATTGCTACGTCATAGTAAAGTTGGTTTGCTGTAAAATCCGTGTAACTGACGTGAAACTCGTCTGCATCACTGCATAGCCCAAGAAGCCCATAAATCTTATCTCGTGGGTCATAACATTGACCACCTCGAGTGCTTACAAGATTATCAAAGATATGTGTCCCATAACCAGCGCTTCGATAATGTTCGCGTTGACTAGCCAGCCCTAATATAGTTTGGCAGATATCACTTACTTCACTTGAGTCCTCAACGTTAGCAAATTTAAGCTGGAGCCATTGAAGTATTCCACAAATGAACGGGTGGTTCACAGCTGTTGAGAATTCGTTCCACAAAAGTAGCTCGTCGCCACACATGCAATGATCGAAGGGAAACGATCAAAACGACGAGTACTCTGTACTTTGAAGGGTTTTTTGTCATAGATTTTCTCGGGAAATATTTGCGAGCAACAAGAACTTCGACTCAACAGTTATCAGACACGAGTCTTTTCGGGCAGAACAAAGCCTACTTTCCCCTTGATGACCTTAGAATTCTGAACCTCATCTCATGGGAGACAAAAATAGTTCTTCCTTCGAAGGAGGTCGAGTAGGGAAAAAGTTTTATCCTCATTGAAAGCCTCAACATATTCTTAATCAGTCTAACATTAGGTTCAAGCCTCTTCAGCATCATGTGTATGATGTAAATATGGGGTTCTTTACGTCCATGCGCCCTGGCCTCCAATCCATACTTCTCAATGTCAATACAATCACAACGGCTTTCTTCCCTTCCAAGATGAAGCTGCAAACTTGGTTGGATGCGCGATGGGGACATTGGGGTAATTATGCCGGTGTTGCTCCACGAACTGGAAAAAATGAAATCAAGGGAGTGCAAATTACCTTCGATTTAGATAAATACCCTAGAAAATATGTCATCTCTGGTGTGCATGATTTGTGCGTTGAGAAGGTTAATTCGGAAGTATCGACACAGGGTAGTTCTCCAAAATCAGTCTGGAAATACATGCAGAGCTTTAAATAGAAATTTTCACAAGAAGAAGCGATAGTTTGTTAACCCATAATATAGGCTACCCTAGTTCCACTCGGGCATTCAACAAGTCTGCCTCTTGCGTCAATGTTGGAAACAGTTCTCATCCAAAATTACTGCCAGCAGACCATCTACAGATTTGCGAGTGGCAAATAGTCCATGGAAAATTAGACAACCTATTCACTGAGCAGATGTTGGGATTCGCCAAGAAGACGCCATTCGAGAATGAACAAGAGATTATGAACAAAGCTCTCATACCACTGGGAATAAAAACCCCAGTCTCCCAAATTGAGTTGTGGGAATCTCCGTATGAGGTGAGTTAGCATGAATTTCGTTGGAAAAACTGTTGACTAACTCGTACAGAAATATGGCTTGATCCTGGGAGAAGAGCTCTTAAAAATATTCTCGAGGCATCTGAGTCACCCGTCTTTGACATTCAACCCCGGAAAAACTAAGAAAATGGTCAGCGCTTCCTGGAATCTTAGCGATTTGAAATATTTTAACGTAGCCGAAAGATACTCTGAGCTTAGGATTATTCATGTAGAAATAGCCGAACAGATTTCTGATCAGCACACGAAGAGTGTTTTGATGTTTGCTAGTGCTCTCGCGACTCAATTGAGAAGATGTGGCCTTCAGACACGATCTTTCAAAGGGAAAGTACCTTCCATTGTCTGGCCAGAATTAAATGAAGAAAAGAAACCTCTTGCTTCTGCGGCCCAGAAGCGCGAATTGGTCAATCATCTTCTAAAAACTTGTTTGGGAGGAGGCATTAAACCTCGTCTGGTATTTGTCATATTACCTCGCGAAGACGCCGCAATCTACTCTGATATCAAATGGTGGGGAGATTGTATTTCTGGAATAGCAACGATTTGTGTTTGCCCAGCAGCGGTGGTAAAGAAAAGTCTTGGTATTCTAGATAACTTGAGGTATGTCGATCAGGACATTTGTGTGGTGCCTGTGCATTATTTGACTAATGTGTAACCTAGCCTCAAAGCTAATCTCAAGCTTGGTGGTATAAACCATATGATTGGTGATGCTGGAGAGTCATCTAAACTCATCGAGTCCGTCCAAAATGACTCCCTTATGATTGTTGGTGCTGATGTTATTCATCCTGGCAAGGGGTTGGATCCTGAATGCCCATCCATGGCCGGTGTAGTTGCTTCTTTTGATTTCAATTTCTGTCACTTTGCTGCATCTGCTCGCCTCCAGGCGAACAACGAGGAGGTACTGCATATATTTGTGTTCCTTGGAAAATTTGTTTAAGTTGTTTACTGACAGGTTTCTCATAGTTCATCTCAGATCTAGGTGGCATGCTCAAAGAGAGACTAGAGCTCTATCAGAAAAAGAACTACGGGAAACTTCCCTTGAATATTCTATTTTACCGAGATGGCGTCAGTGAGAGTCAATTTGGCATGGTACTCACGCAAGAACTTGCACAAATCGAAAAAGCTTGTAAGGAATTTACGGATAATCAAGGGAAAACTGATATTCGTATCACGTTGCTAGTCGTCACGAAGCGCCACCATACCCGTTTCTTTCCGCTTAACTTGAACAAGAGTACTAAGAATATAACTGGGGGTTCTGGTGGTGGACAAGCACATTATAAATCCGAATCAAATGAGCTTTTTCCTTCAAAGCCATGATTCTCCTCTGGGGACAGCGAGGTCTGCGCACTACACTGTCATCGCTAATCAATGCGAATTGACTTTGGAACAACTAGAACAAGTGGTAAGATCTGATATCCTGTTGAATATACTCACATTGACACTCCTTCCAGACACATAAATTGAGTTTTGTGGGTTCACGCGCAATGAACGGATTATCGGTCTGTGTTCCTGCACGATATGCCGATATCCTTTGCGACCGGCTGCGATGTTATATGAAGCCTGCGCTGGATGGCGGAGTTCGTCGTACTCAGACTCAGATTCAAAAGAGCAAAGATTCACTGACTCACTATCACGGGGCACAGCAGGCGTGGATTCGCCCTGGATCTAAACAAACTAATCCCTGGCACTCTAATCTGGACAACATCATGTTCTACTTGTAATTTACAGGATGATGTATGTCTTTTTAGTGGATTCTTGTGCGTCTTCCAGGGGTGTTGTTCTTTCGGGCCTGATTTCTTATGCTAGTTGTGGATTTTCAGGATGTTTCTGATTTTTGTCGAAAACATGGTGGATACTTTTTGATCGCTAGCTCATGCTATGAGTTAGAGTGTTGTGTCGGCCGAACATTGAAATTTGTATTAGAATTAGGAGTCAAGTTTTTGAACTTATTCTTCAGTCCATTGTGTGTGCACTAGAACATGTGCTTCAACAATATTTTTTGCCTCGCGATCAGAGAGAGATCGGTGAAACTGCAATGTGATATTTCATACGCGACTTGCGATAATTCTCTCTCTATTTTGAGAGTATGTTTTCAAAATTTCAAATGTTCATCACTTTTAGTAGAACTATTAGATGATTCTCAAGCTGTGGTTGAAAGCTGTGATATCGCATACATTTTATATACTGATATATCGAAGCATCTGAAGACCAGGCTGAGTGTATCCAATAGTTCAGACTTCAATCCAATAATAAAGTTATCAGATCCCCAAATTGTTTAGAAGGTTCAAATTATTTGAAATGTTGAATGAATTGAATGATGTAAATATTTCCAGATTTTTGATTGCTCTAAGAGATTCCAAACCTTGTGTCTTTGGATTGTGGTTCGGAGTGTTGCATACTCTGATTAGGTAGACGTAGATTGACTGTACCTCTGGTTTGTCAATTTCCCAAATTAAAAGTAGTGTTGAAAAGACACGGCACATACGCCAGTGCTTCACGTATATCACTTCCACTTCATAGTTAGATTCAAGCTTTAGACAATTCAATCTGGATAATTAATATTCCTTGCATTCTACTGGCTTGGACTCACATTACGATAACCATGCTCTTCAATCAGTTTCACATCTGGCCTGCACATGGGATCTCATCTCGATTGTCTCCAACTGCAAACTTGTAAAGAAATTGCATCACGTTTGCATCTCGCTCTTTTAACGTCCTTATTTATTGCCTGTCATCAACTTTAAAGTTAGATATACTACAGTCATGTGTCCGACTTGAAGTTTTACCCATCAGATTCAAAGCAATCTTTTTTCCGTCTCCTACCTTTCGTAAGGAATTGGTAAGTGACATGTCAAGCTGCTTTGCTTGTAAATCAGTAGGCTGCCGATAGCAGCTCAGTAGATCCGATGTCTCATCAAACTATTAAGAGGAATTGCAGTATAAGTAGTGAGGAAAAGTCTGAGTATCGATCTGAGCATCGATCAGACTAGATTCCTTTGCTTCCTTGAAAGTAAGTTCACGTCTCAGAGAATCTCAGGCTTGCAGAAGATGTATTCAGAAGGGCGTAAATGCTCAAAATGCCCCAACGCACCAGAGAACACTCAGCAAAATACACATTCCTGCGAGAAAAAGTGGCCCTTTTGGGAAGACCAAGTCTGTGATATTTGTTTCAGTCCCGGTCATTCATGCTCTCTCTGTCCCACGAAAACTGATGGTCAAATTATTTGTGACATCTGTGGACATTTGCATAGCAAGAGGGTTTGTCCCTTTAAAGCGGCCCCTAACCCTAAACAATATACGAGAGAGAAGTATGAAGCATTCATGAGACAAAATCCCCCAAGGAATAATCCACAAACAGTCCCGTCCACTTCATCTGCAGGCCCTTCACAAAGTGTACTCTCGACGGCAACCTCTGTGCCACAAGTTCAAACTCATTCAACTCAAGCTCAACCTCTCCCACCAGGCTCGGTCGAACTCATCGCAAATTTCGTTCCACCAGCAATGACAGCAAAAGAAGTCAAAGAAGAGAATCGGGCAAGTGGTTTTCAAAAATTGGTTCATCGTCAGGCGACAGCCGTTGAAGATAGAGGCGCCAATTTACCTGCTCCTGTTCAGGCTAACTACTCCAAAGTCACCTTCAACTCCGATTTTGATCTGCGAAGATACAGGATTCACCTTGACAAAATCAATCTCAAAGACGTTGTCAAGCATGAACTTCGTCGTACTTTGATCAAAGAGCTACTTCTACAAAACCCACCTTCGGGAATTTGGGTTTCGGACTATTCGGAGTACATTGTCTCTGTCGGCAAACTTTATCCAGACTTAACTGATGCACCAGGAGCCACTGTCGAAGTTCTTCATCATCGTCCTGGTCGAGATCAAACCTGGGTTCCAATGCGAAGCTTTATCATTTACGAAGACCTTTTCAAAGAGATGCTTTAGACACACATTTGTCTTCGAGCAACTCATCATTCGTACCAGATGCGGATCTTAGGATGCTGAACATCATATCGTGATTCAGAATTAACGGCTACAATTCACAGAATGGACCAATTTACGATGGATTCCGGGTGAGAAATAGATTCTATCCTAGTGTTGGGGGCGTAATTCCTTTCTATGCGGTTCCATTAAGGGGACTCCGGTTTTTCTGATCAGAACTGGCTTCTATACATCGATGAGACCAGCTATCGGATCGGTGCTGTTGAATGTCAACACCGTAACCTCGGCCTTCTTCCCTCCAGAAGTATTAAGTACTTGGATCGGATTGCGTTGGGAACAAGAAAATCCGCCAGTCAATGAGCAAAATGACCTCATTGGCTTTCGAGTCACTTTTAGCGGTGATGGTGCAAATCCTAAAACGAGAGTCATTCGTGATGCCCATAATCTAAATGTTGATTAAGTCACCTTCACGCCTACGGATGCCAATGGGGCTCCGGGACAGATCACCTCTGTTTATAACCACATGAGAAATAGTAAGTTAACCCTTATAGCGGTTCACTACACAGAACTGTTGCTAAATCATACAGAATATCACTTGCTAAGGTTCAATCCCTCTACCTGCTGCTTGAATATGGGAACAGTAACCGACCCAAAATGGTACCCGGCCGATAACCTGCGGATTGTTGCGGGACAAATATTCAAGAAGCAACTTTCGGAAAATTTGGGCAGCCAAATGATAAAGATTGCTCAGAATGAGCCTGAAAATAACAAGAGATTAATTCTGAGAGGGGCATTGCTGTCTCTAGGAATCCCAGCTACCACGGGTTCCTTCTCGGTAAGTAGAGAAATTTCAGTAGATGCCATAGTCACTAACAAACATAGCAATTTGGCCTCAGTATTAATCATGAATTTGAAGAGGTCGTTCCTAGATACCTTCGTCAGTCCACACTGGTATTTAAAGGAGGTTTTCAGTTTAACATATCCACGCAGGAAAAGAACAAATCTTCCTGAATGCTCAAGAACAACAATCGCCTCTTCCAGTTTGCTGAAACTGGAAATTCGATTTCTAGTCTGAATATCATTCTGCTCAACACCGGCAACAATGTTAGTCAAGATGAAGTAAGGAAGTTTGCCCAAGATTTAAGCAGGAAAATTGGAGACTATGGTGTCACTTTTACAGGTCCTGAAAATATCTCTAATGCCACATTCTCGCGAAATGGGGTGAGCTTTTGTACTAGACTTAATGCAGCCCTAGCAATTTTAAGTTCAAATAATGGTGGCAGAAACCCGAGATTGCTTCTCGTAGTAGTTCCCGACAAGGATATACGTACCTATGCGAATATAAAGTGGTGGGGTGACTGCGTCGCTGGTTTCCCGACAATTTGCATCACCAGAGGGGTACTTACCAAAGGGAAGGAAGTCAATCATAGATTTCAATCAGACATTGAAGTTATTTCTAACATCAGGTCTGCCTCTACCAAGTTAGTTCACTACTAACATCGACGCTAATTTTTACCAGTCTCAAGATAAACTTCAAATTAGGAGGTATTAGTCATTTCCTTAACGACGGGGCAAGCCAAAGAATCTTTTGGGCTGGTGCGAAGGCAAACACGATGATCGTTGGAGCGGATGTTTCACATGCTGGTAAAGGTAGGGATGCGACGTGCCCTTCAATGGCAGGGGTTGTAGCTACTTGTGATCAGCTATGCTCTACATACTTTGCATCCGCTCGCCTCCAAGAAAACAACACTGAGGTAAGTGGCATCTTCCATGTACACTTTTGCTCTCGAGTCCTGACTTAGAGAACGCAGTCGATCGCAGACCTAGCCGACATGGTTGGAGAACGTCTTGATAAATACGGAAGAGTGAACAATTCTCTGCCAGAACATATACTCTTCTACCGCGACAGTGTGAGCGAAAGTCAGTATGGAATGGTTGTGAACGATGAGATCTCTCTCATTAAAGCTGGTTGCAGGGCGGCAGGTGCAAGAGGTGGAAAGGGCGATAACTGGTGTCCTGAAATTACTCTAATCGTAGTCGGAAAGCGTCATCACACCCGCTTCTTTCCTAGACTGGCGAAAAATGATGACTTCAACAACAACCTTCCATCCGGCTTGGTCATTGATTCATGGGTAGGTACGCCTAACCATTTCAGTTTCTATTTTCAAAGCCATGATAGCGCCCTCGGAGCAGCAAGAAGCGCGCATTACATTGTAATCATAAATGAGAGTGATTACACGCCGGAAAGTATTCAAGAAACGGTAAGTAACTCATTTCCTCATGTTGGTACGGCATTGTTGACCAAAAGTTTAGACGAACACCATTTGTTTCACTGGATCTAGGGCATTCAAAGCTTTGTCTGTTTGTACGTCAGCTAAATACGCGGATGTCTTATGTGATCGCATGCGTTGTTATATGAAGCCGGCTCTGGACGATGATTTTGCTGCCACTTCTCCTAATGATCTGAATTTCTATCGAAGCAATGTCAATATTTGGAATACTCTTGGTCAGAACAGTACTAATCCGTGGCATCGTGATCTTAACGATCTGATGTTTTATCTCTGAATTCACGACAGATTAGATTTTCTCTACATGTTTGACTCTTTTCAAACCTTTCTAGTTTTCTACGCATCGACGAAATTTTTTCGGGTAGGTGTACTAATCGTTTTGGGTCTGGGTTTGAACTTGCGCTTGATTCGGTCTATTTCTTGACTTTTTGGGGGGTTTGTGGGTTTGAAGGACTCCGGGGATAGTAATTTGGATAGTTAGCCTCAGCCTGGTAGGGTGTTCAATAACTGGGGCTGTAGTCCACCTGGTGGTCCAATAACAAAGATTCCCAAATCTCCGATTCAATTAGAATGTTCATGTCATTTGAGATTTTGAATTTGATTGGAGCGTTGAACTCTTTCCAGATTTCTATATGCTTTTAGATATCCAGATTTTTATATCGTGTTGGATTGAAGTTTGGAATGTTCGAAAGGTTCTGATTACAAAATTAGAATTGTTGGGGAGATTTGAAAGGTATGCTGAATATTGTATGGTATGCTGTGGCTATAATAAGGCCTGCAATTTGACCGAGTGAGACCAAGTTTGATCAATTTCTCAAAGCGACCATAATAAATATTGTTACCTAGCTGTTAAATCGCTGTCACCATTATTCTAACCGTCGACGAGATCCTAGCATCATCTTACAATCTCCGTGTTGAAATGCATATAAAGCTCATCACTTGTGACCACTGAGTCTGATATGAAAACGATTTTTTGAACTCTACCAAAGACGTCAATCATATTGTGCAAGTGTACTACAGCCATCAATCTCGTAATCTCCGACTTTTTAACGTGAAGACGACCAACTGAAAATGACATATTGCAAAATCAAGATCACCGGAAATGTCTACCATCAGTTTGATGAAGAGAAGCAAGTATACAGCCTCATATTTCCCCCGAGACTCAACGGTATCCGGCATAATGTTTGGTTCTGTACATTCAGCGGTATAGATCTCCAAAAATTGTCTCGGAGAAAACTCAACTTCACAAAGAAAGATCTCCTTGGTTTCGTTGGCCCTGACATAATGCTTGAATATATTGCAAGATCTCCGAACGCGAACCAGACATCACCACCAGACCGCGACTGCAAAGGTTTGCTTCCGGACGACTTGTATACGCTTTTCTGCTTTTTGTTTACCATGTACATTAGTCAATTATGCCATTCATGGTATCTAAGATCAAAACAATGTTGGCCCCGCCTCAACCGGCGGAGGGGGAGTCACTCAAATGGGCTTTCTAGCTCCTTTACAGACGATCTTCTTTCTGCGGCACCAACTTAAGTCCATAGCTTAGCACATCCCATACCATTCGGGAGGTTCACAGGGTCGGCCTTACGCCGGCTCGCTGGACGTTAATAAATACTACTACTACTACTACTACTACTACTACTACTACTACTAAGATCAAAACGATATTAGTTTAAATAGTATCGTCATTAAGGGTTTAGTTTTCGATAGTGAATGACATCAAGAGTTCTTTAGTTGTGGAGGCAACGAGTGAGCCACTGGTTCTTCGAGGGGGGGCAGATGTGGCATATAGGCTACAGACAATCAACATTGCACACATGTATTCAACATTGGCGACAAACCCTACCATACATAGCATAGCTTCTAGAGAGAGAATATCATAACTTTGACAACCCTTAAATATGTGCTCATCAGTAGTTCTGTATGCCACTTCAAAAATGTTATCCAGAAGCGAAACTTTCCGAGAAAAAGACTTTTGATTCATATCCTATCCTTCGTCTAAAGAACTTTTTCGAGTTACCTCTATCTTTTGTTCATCCGTTATTCATCCATCCCTCCAATCTCATACCTCCAGAGGCTAATACTAATAGAACCAGCCAGCTTATGCCCATCAATCATACATCTATTACAACCAGCAAAAAGAAATTCGGTGTATTATTGTAATATTGAACTTGACTTCCACCCTCTTAGTAAAATTTGATATATAAAATCTACCAAGAATTCCCCACGAATGAAAGGTAGAGAGTGCAAGTATCAAGAAGATCAAAGGTCCGACGATCTAACTTCAGAGTGTCTCTTCTCAGTCAACTCATGCTCCATAGTAGCCGAGTTTCCATCGATACTCTCCATATCACCTCTATGCCAGAACTTTCGATGAGCTACTCTGATAAACCATGGCGCAGTACCACCACTAGGTCTGTATGTCCAGTACTCCGCATTGTCAGCATCTGGTGGAGCCAGTCTACCCATGGAGATCTTTTGTGTCAGGTACACGGATCCATTGAGAGCAGTATAAGTCATCAGACCAGCAATGAGTCCATATGCGACGGAATAGGTGTAAGGAATTGAAACGATAGTGACAAAAGCTGGAAGGGCATCGCCGATGTAAGACCAATTGACTGAAACTACTTGACGCATCATCATGCATCCCACCAAGATAAGAGTACAGCCAGTGGCCCATGGAGGTATTGATGCGAATATGGGAGCAAAAAAGATAGATATCAAAAAGCAGATACCGGTTGTGATGGCTGTTAGGCCTGTTCGACCACCCTCAGTTATACCAGCGCCAGACTCAATGAATGCGGTTACAGGTGAGCATCCGAATAAAGAGCCAATGGAGATTGTCATTGCGTCGGTGCAATAGGCTATTGTAGATCGAGGGAAATCTCCGGTTCTTGGATCAACTGCTCCTGAAAAGCGTGCCATGGAATACAATGTAGCTGTACAATCGATGATGTCAACATATAAGAACGTAAAAAGCGCCAGTGCAAAGTGAGAGCCTGCAGCTGTGATATCCCAGTCTTGTGCAGCAAGGGTATTGCGAATTGGGTGAAATGCAACAACTTGTTTAAAGAATTGGAAACGTGATTCGCCATCAGGCGTATAAGGGAAATATGTGAAGGTTGTTCCACGCCTAATACACATGTAAGCTTGGCGAAAGATAATCTCGTGCGTAACACTTACGGCCATGAAAAGATAGACACAATCGCGATGCCGATTATTATCGCAGATTTAAATCTGAATGCCATTAGGTACGAAGTTAAAAACCCTCCAAAGATGATTCCGATCCACATCTATGATGGAAAATTAGTAAATATTTTTTGCAGTCAGAATAGGTTCAAAGAGAAATCTCACTGTAGGGTTGGTCATTTGATGACTAGTGCAGGCTCCTGTAACGTCGAGGTATTGAGGAGGACACCCTCCCAAAGCGGTTGGGGTTACTGCAGAGCCAGTCATGGCACCGATTCCTGCGGAGTATGACATTCCAGTCTCAGTCAAAAACAGACCAATTCCGACACCACTTGCGACTTTTATCGAAGCAGGTATTACCTTGACAAGCCATTGCCGCATGCCAATCAGGGATAAGAAAACGAAAATAAATCCTTCCACGAACACGGCCGTGAGAGCCAAACGATATGGAACAGTGCCAGTTCCATGAAATCCAACAACTTGATAAGTAAAATATGCGTTGAGACCCATACCGGGGCTAAAAACATTAGTGCTCAATCGTAGGCAAATTCTGCAGAGGAACTCACGCCAAGGCGACAGGTAGATTAGTGAAGAAGCCAAATGCCAGAGACCCTATGCCTGCCACTGCAGCAGTGGCCGTGATCAAGTCTCGATTGATATCTAGATATTATTAGCACACACAACAGACTTTTCGAATGGACATATCTACTGACCAAGAACACAAGCGGCGTAGGTAGAATCCGTTGCGCATGACGGATCTTCAGTATCATGACAGACACAAGTACCACCACTCTGTGATAATACTGTTGACTTCAGAGCAATGTTAGCTAAAGCCTATCCTCAGATGATTTCCATAAGCATACATTGACAGCGATGATATATGCCATTGTGAAAAAGGTGGTTACCCCGGCTCGGACTTCCGTGATAAATTTTGCATTTTTCTTTTGTTGTTCCTGGTAAAGCTTAGCATTGAACAACTTTCATTTTGGAATTTGAAGGCATACATGGCCACATCCATCAAGACGAAAAACCCTGCCAAATGTTGACTTGGAAGCTCTCGTATTGAGATTATTGATATACTCTTTGATAGATAGCATGATTCGTAGACAACGATGCTGTTCTTTGCCAAGTTTGAAGCACACGATTAGAACGTGGGAAATTCCTAGAAGTTATACAGTAACGGTAAAAAGCTTGAGTGTTTTTCGGAACAAATTTTTGATATGACAGCGGAAGCATCTGGACAGAAGAAGGAACTTTTCGACAGTCAAAGATAATGGATCGGAATGTAAACTTCAACTTGCAGGTCAATTAAATTTGCCAGCCCCCCATGATCAAAACAATGACGACTTTGTGAGTTGAATCTTCCTTGTATAAAATAGTCCTTGACCCTTTGAAACTGGGGATCAAGAGGGGTATCACTGTAGACTACCGCGTAGGACTGCATAATTCGGCAAGGGGATATAATTGGAACACAACGATAGGCTGAGTCTGGTTCGCAAACTAATCAACGGATAATGGCATTTGAGTAATAATGGTTGGGGAACGCCTCTTTGTGATAGATCGGAATACCTTGTGAATCAACGTTTCCGGGAACCATGTTATACTTTCCGTTTAATTCTCTTGGCATAAATCTCAGCAGCTCGATGAGGTTCATAAGCATTGGATATTCCCATGGGAAATATTGAAATAATGAATGCAGGTACCACCGCTTCTTTATATCTAATCAAGGGCTCTCGTGAGCCTGTGGCTTCGGTTGTGAAACTTCATCCCCAATGATCATCCTGTGATACCTCTGTATGGCTTGCAGGACACAGCTTTTGGGCCTGGTCCCGACCGTAGCTGCATGAGATTTGCAGAAAGTGGCGAACACTGCAGGGGGGTAAACAGATAAAAGACGACATAATTCGGGACGCTGCATGCTATACAATAATCACCTGAAAATCATGACCACAGAGCAGATATTGAGCTATGAGGTGGATCAGACGAAAACCCGTATTGGACTTTATTGATTAATTCGGATGAAATGGAAGAATGGAAGAAGAGCGTTGGACCTTCCCAGAATATTCATTAATTATAAGTTTGATTGACGAATACCGGTTTTGTGTTGTGATAAGAGCAATAAAATAGTCAATGTCGTGTTTGATAAGTTTGTTACTGATCACAATCGCCAAATATGATTGCGGCTCTTTCCGGATTAGACCTTTTTAGGTTAAAGGCAAGGTACCTCCTCCCTTTATACTATCGCTTCCCCATTCTATTTTTTGCACCCAAATTACAGCCATCCTTCATTGAATTGTCCGACCATGTACAACGTGTCCTTTGATATTAAATTTCTTCAAATTTCTCTTGCTTACTAAATGCTGTGCTCTCCCAAAAACTGTTCCATCACCCACCTTTCAAAGCCACTAGCCGAATTGACGACCTGAACTTACTCGGCGCACGGGATGGTGCAGTTGGGTGATGAGATATCCTGCAAGAAGTATGTGAGAGACTCCAAGAAGTATGTGAGAGACTCCAAGAGGAGTGGCACTAGTCCTTATCCCGCGAGTTGCCACCATGCGAGTGAAAAAACCTCCTCGCATGAGCGATAAGATTTTTAACCTCCTGAAACAAACATTATTGTAGGACTACCGGAAAACCATATATCACAATGAATTTTTGTGAATCATTTCCACGTATACTTAGTAATGTTACTTTCCTCTTGATCGTATCGTTGGATTTCAAAGGTACTTTCCCTCCTTCTATTGGCAGATTCAACCTGCTACAGACCATCCTTTCTAAATTATGTTCGACGTTTCTTGGACCGATCCCACACGGGAGACCGTTGGCCAGAGGAAACATCGTAAAGATCAAACGTCCACTAGGGAATCATCACCGTCAATAAGAAGTTCAAAATCCAGTGATTCTTCCAAGTCAATCAAGCACTCTATCTTTGGGTTTTTTGGAAGCGGCAACAAGAAGACATTCTCTCCAGTAGCTGTAGCATCTACAAAGTTACCAGCCATCAAAACCGAACAGTCTTCGAAAGTTTCTCGTCGAATGTCAAGCTATACTAGCACTTCAGAGACATCAACATCAACACAAGAGGTACGTGAAACGACTACGACAACCATTACACGTATTCCAGTAAATGGATTCTTTTCAACAGTTCCATCTTACCAAGAATCCGAGAGAAGTCCTTCGGACGGTGAGTTCCACTTCACTGATATCGACCTCGAACTGATTCTGTCTAGAGTCCATTTTCTCTGGTTATACTGGAAGATCCGCCGGAACTAAGTCCTCATGGGGCTCCATAGTAGATGGACAAAGCAAGAATCATTTTATACAGCCTCTGAGCCCAAATTCTTTTGTCACTCAAAGTACTGAGATCACTGTCGCCCCAAGTGAGGATTTCAGTGCATCAGAACAACTGGCTACTGTCGTTCATATCACTTCTGGCACAGTTCCTATCCAAATTCAGGATTCCACAATGAGAGAGTAAGAGTCCGTGTCCTGAACAGACCAAGCCTTTGCTGACGTATTAGATCTGCTTTATCATCAACTTCCCCAACATATGACTTCCCGCTTCCACCTACACACAGTCCCGAGACCCCAAAGATACCAAGCTCTCCCAGAGCACTGAAATCTAGAAATGATAACGGTGCTAGAACTACTGAGTGGTCAATTACAGCAAGAAACAGGCGTTCTGATTCATGGAGACCTCCTGAAACGTGGGCATGCCCGGCGGAAGAAACAGCTTCATCAGTGGCCTCATTGAAGTCTTCGGGGTCTCGTCGGAGGAGAAAACCTCGTGGTCGTAATCGCTCACCTTCTAACTCGGAGCAGACACATTTGCAAATGAATATTCGTAAGATGGAAGCAGCAAGCAACAAGATTATTTTAGAAAGATTGAATGAAGAATGGATGGAAGTGGCCGACGCATCGGTGTATCGAGAGCTCGAGCTTGAGAAACAACTTTGGATGCTTACTGCTTTGCGAGCTATCAATCGCGTTGCTAGAACCCGTGATGCTTCCAGGGCGTTCAATGGGGCACCACAATATGGGAAAATGCTTTCATTGTATGAAAATCATGGTGAGCAATCTTTCCATCATCCCCATTCACATGCTCACAGAAAAAGCTTCTGCATCCTTTCTTTCAGCTTTGAATCCGGAAAAACAAATATATCATGTCTCCACAAACCCTTTATCGCCAAAATCATATCCAAATGTTCATCCTCTAGCTGTTCCAGGACCGACTTCACAATTATCTTATGCCTCAAATATCTTCGGTACGATCCATGCTATAGGTCTGCCATCTCTACTCCCTTCATCTTCTATTCCCAATATACTCAAGGAATGTCATCGTACACTCACCTCTTCCCGTACGTCAACGTCAGAAATTCCAGCATCGCCCACCGCGATAAGTCCACTTGAGATCACTCAACCTGGTATCCTTTATTTAACTATCCTTGATCCTTGTCCAGTTCCCTCATCACTTGGTCCGCAACTGAGGTCTTGGCTTGACACCCATTTAACAGTAAACTTGGAGAAGCAATTCCGGTGTTTGAACCCAACTCGTTTATTTCCTTTATGGTTGGCGGATGCAGGACTTTGGGCCGATGGGAGCTGCACATCATCTTTGAAATTCCTAGCATGTGTAGGAATTGTAAATGGGGAAGAACAAGTAGAGTGGCAGTTGAAAAGTGTGGTGGGAAGAATGCTGTGGAAAGACATGTGGGGGACCTATGTTGAGGGTGGGAAATGGTGGTGGGATGACGCGGCAATCGTGGAAGAATGTGAGAGAATGGGAACCTGCTGGGCTGGAAGTATTATTGAAGCTGTAAAGGAACGGTAGATCGGAGGAACTTCTCATGCCTTGAGTGTTTCGCTGAGGCCTATGGTTATGGCTTTCTGTTTCTCCATGGTTACGGGAAAAGTCGTTTGGCTGCGATGCGTATACCTTCTTCGTTTCTGGACAGTCTTCTTTCGTTGTCCCTTGTTTCTGGATATTGAATCCATTCCGTGTAACAATCGATGTCAACGGTCGATGTTCAAATTTTCAGAATATATATTGATTTGTACACCATAAGATGCAAATCCAACACACAAGATTATGCTCTCAAACCGTTACACCTACCTGTATGCTTCCGTGGATGCTGCCGCATATCTGCAGCCATCCCGCAATCCCGGCCCCCACCTTCCCATCCCATCTCTTTACAGCCCGTTAGTTCCATTACGGCTCCATTACATACTCAGCTCATTTCCCCTGTCCTGCTTGCTCGCTTTGCTTACTCGGCTATGAATCACACGATGCAAACTCCTTCCTAAATAGTTTCCAAAATCCACTTATCACTGACTTACATGGGGGTCAACAATTCTTTGTTGCATATCGTAAATCCTCGGTCGAGTCAGTCGTTTTGTAGGAATGGGATGAAAGGTCCGGTTTTTTCGTTTGGAGTGGGTCTATATTGAATGTTTTGATTGGAGACTGATAATTCGAGTAAGGACTATGGGGCCGTGGATAGAATTTTGAGTCAGGAGCGGGGAGATCTCAGATTTGAGTTCTGAGCGTTTCGGGCGATGATAGGCCATTGAATGTGTGGTGAAGAACATCGCTGAATGATGGAATTTTTGCTGGGTTTGTGATTTGGAATAACAATAGATTAGTGAATGAATCACGATGGAAGATCAATTGACAAATTTGCGTAATGTGTTGTACAATCGTGTCGCGGTTTATCCACAAGCCCACCCAAAAGAATCTTATTCACCTCAGCGTCAGCAAGTATCCGAGAACATTTCAGGGGTATGATTCACGTCTTCTAACCAATCGTCTTTTAATTCTCATGAGGGAGACATCTTGATTCGATTCCTTCTCAACTTTCAGAAGCTTCAAAAAATTGCCAGAAACAGCAACTTCATCCATTCCGGATAATCAGATATGCAACAAATAACTCTCTCTTCCTTTATGATTGCATGATGTTGAGTTTTGTGGAATTTATATGATGATGTTATAAAAGACTCGTATGAGGAGTGGGGTGACACCATTCACCATGGTAAAATCTGGATGTGAGACCACCTTATAAATTTGTACGACTTTAGGTCTAGGAGATACATTCGCATAATCGCTATAATTCAGACCGAAAGCTTTGGTAGCTGGGTGTTTTAGTTCAGCCTTATTACGGATACATCTGAGCGTTCCAGGGTAAACAAATGTTTTTCGCTCATACGCGTCAACACACTGTGCTGTTTTGGATACAAGTGAAGAAATGAGAAGCAGTATAATAGGGCAGCGGATAAGAGTAAATTTGAGATGTGCAACATTGAGGTTTGAGCAGACTGAGAGCAAGGCTCATTGGTTCTTCCCTTGGTGCAGATGGATCGCGCTGGATATATACGTGGAGCGAGCGGACTTAGGCGCAAAGAGATATGCAACAAGAATTCGGATGTCGACTTCAAGAGATAGTGCTAGGTATGCATTCTTGGAACGCTCAGAGATTTGTTGATACTGTCTAGTAGCCGTACAGCAGAACCTTGACGCGCATAATACTCGAATGGATTACAATTGTCATGCCGGGAAGAATCAAATGCTGCACGCGCCATAGTCGCAAGATTACTCTTTAGCACCAAAGCTAGTTGCTACGTTGCAAGATAGAGGGTTCCGAATTATACATTCCTTTCTAATTACTCAGGAGCAACAACATACTAGGTGGTACCTGATCAAGTTATGGTTAAACTTCGGTGATACGTCGGTACTCGATGTGGGTGTTCCCGACTTGATCATGTGAGCTAGATGCCGACTAAACGTGACTAGCGGTGTTGAATTGATGAACGTACTTCAGGCGTATAATCTTCCATTTTCTTGGGCGCTTGAAAGATGAATACTTTCGTGACTTTCGTATAGTAGCCTACTTTGGAGATACATAATGCGCCTTCATACATATCGTCATACACTTGCTCTTTTTCACGAGGCCCGAAATACAAAGACACGTGGTAACATTACTGAAGGAGTGATAGTTCGGTGGTTTGCTATTCCTAAGATGGGTAGATGGGTTCTTTGCTTTCCGTCAATGGCTCATTGTGTCCTAGAATTGGGATTTTCCACACCAGGAATACTAGTAAATATTACAAGCTTTCAACGGTAATTGAAGGCAACTTTAACTGAATATGTGGCTTGACACTGGTGAGGCTCCAGAACAAAGTGCTAGTCCGGATAGGTATATCATTTATGACTAGATAGAGTCTAGAGCCCTTAGAGATATGCTCCGCATAATGGTAGCCAGATTCATCATCATGAAATCCAATTTTCTGCTCCTTCGTTTCCAGCTTTCTACGCTAGCACTATTAGCTCCAACCTTGTTGCAATCAGGGTCATTATACCCCGCAGTTTACTACGGAAATTTTTCTCCAAAAGAATTAAATCTGTTACCTGGACTACTATTGAGGCAGATTATATCCCTAAAAGCATAAAATCCGGGTTTATTGTATAAAATATACCTGTTTAGCCTAGATCCTTCCTCTTCCATTTTCTCGGGGAAGTGAGGTGTTAGTTATGGTGATGGAGAACTTGAGTGCGAGGTCTAGCAAGCAACGATAACTGAGGATGATATCAAATAGCTCTTATTCAAAAGAATCAAAAGAATTTACGGCGGATCTCCTGGCTAGTTCTATGATATTCTTGAGTGTTGGCTGACGTGTTGGGACATGGTCCTACTCTTCTACTGGGTTTCTATTGAAAGGTGGCCATCACCATGATTGGGAAGAAAATCCGAAATTGAACTAAGCAGCAAAACTATGTGAATAAGTGACACTTCGACAAGATTCAAACGAGCGATCAATACCTAGTGAATCTAGCTTAATACTATCCCACACCAAAACTGTCAAACTTTTTTTGGCCTGCATTTAGTATACGCTATAAGTACTAGCTTGGAAATTCTCTTGTCTGACATTCTCTTTACCCCCCACAGTTACTCTCTTGAGGCTTGCTTAAGCAAAGCTTGATTGACTAGATTCAAACTTGAATTTAAATCGTACTTCATGAAATCCTAGTCTTAAATCCCCATCTTTCTCGAGTATATAAAGCCAAACAATTCCTCTCTACTTTCTTTTTTCATCACACCTCGACAAATTATCCAGGACATTCTAGAACCACAAAAAATACTTCAAACTTCTCACAATTCAATTATCCATTGACACAGACCAAGATGCCTAAGAAAAGCAATCAACGCCGGGCAGAGATTGAGGTGCCAAAATTCAACTACGAAGTCAAACCTAAGCCTCCAGCTCCAAAAAACACCTTCGAATCGAAGCTATGCGAATCCGTCTTTTGTAACGATCTCATTTTCGATCTGATCTGCTCTCATCTCGAAATCAAAGATCTTACCTCACTCCGTTGTACTACTCGAAAGTTCAAAGACAGTTACGCAAGGGTCCTGAGATCTCACTGGAGTATCCATAAACAACTCTCTCACTACGTCGTCGATACTGATCAATTTAGAGCACGAATGGGAATGCACAATGTCTTTATTACTGGTCAGTTCGCACTGCAATTCTTTGACCGCAATAAGACCGGTGTTCCATTCAAATTACTGGATGGAAGTGATGCAGCAATGGAAATGGTAGCTAGCTCTGGGAATCATGCAGAAGCTTTTGCAAACTACTTCACTGAAAGAGAGCTCTATGTTTTTGATCCATTGGGCACTTGTATGTGTTGTGGGAAGAACGGAGGCTGTTCAAAAGTTTGTCTTCTTTTTCCCATTCCTGAATATATTTACTGATTGTCAATTAGGTAAGGCTTTATAAAAAAGTTAAAACAGATAGCAGCATCAGGCGCATCCAGGTATCATTTCTGGCAAACGAATGGTATCTTAACAACGGCGTTGACAAAGATTTCATTGGCAATGGTCTATACACGGCAGGTGCTCTCGAGCATTCATTAAATACGGCCCAAATGAACTTCATCACATGGAATAAAGCTTATTGTCTGTTTCCAAACGCTTTATCTGAACACAGACTTGTCCCTTTCGAAAAAAACGACATCGATGGTGCCAAACCTAACTCTTCATCAGATTATGTCAAACGCGGTTGGACTTTAGATACGACATGGAATGCCGAAATGAAACCACTTCCACGAATACAAGCTGCTTTCAGAAGAATTGGAGATTCGCACACTTGGAAGATCGACTTGCCAAAACTCAAAGTAAATAGACGAGACAAAAAGTTACCGGACGGTCTTATAGAGTGTTCAAAATTTTGCATCGAAGTCCCTGGAAGATCGGCTCATCATCATCATCATCATAATCATCATGATGAGCAAACCTCTTTCGAAATACTAGCAACCTGTGGCATTTCAAAGAAATACAAATACATCTACTCTAGCGCTTGGAGAAACCCGGATTGTTACCACTGGACCCCACTTGGTTCTGACCTTATGGATTAGTTAGGCATGAGGATGTATTCAGAGACTGGATGGAAGCTCTTTAGGATCGATCATACACCAAAGTCACATTTCAACCGAACTTTATTATTGTGGCTAAAAGATTTCATCAGGAGGACAGACTCTCATTTCAATTTTATCGTTACCTCTTAGGCTTATATCGATGAGATAGAGCTATATTTATCGAAGAATATATGTTGAGTAAGCCAACAGCCAGACACCCCTTTTGGCCTTTCTCAAAAAGAAAACACAAATACACAAAAACACAAAAACAAAACAAAAAAAATAGAGAATACAAAAAAGCACAGCATTGATAATTAGGAACAGCATTGATAATTAAGAACAGCAATTTGATCAAGATGCAGGTGGTAAAGAGGAGACTGCACATCTCAGAGAGGGGAAGTACAAAAGAGCAAGTAAATAGATATCGCCTCTCACCACCACTATCTAGAATGACTGGACCGAGATGATATCTTTGTGATAGTATGTTAAAGAAGGCGGTGGACTTGTCATCTTTCTGATAATCGCATGTACTCCATCATGTTCTTGAAACTTCGGATGAGATGACATATGATGGTGGTATTCACATGTCCTTTAATTTGGCGATATATTCATTCTTCTGTACAAAGTAGATGGTTCCATAGCACTAGATAATAGAAAAGTTGAATGAGATTTGCTGAAAGTGATCAATTTCCTGTATGTGCACTGGATATCATTAGCCATCAAGAGATACATCTTCTCTTGATATAATTGTCTGAATACAACAGTCACTACAAAGAAAGTCTCTACACACTTACAATAAGATTTCTCAGGATGAAGCCTTCAATCACGATCACATTCATATTCACAATCCCAATAATCAAAAGTCCAAAAGGTTCCCGAAAAACAAAAATTTTCATTAATTAGATCCAAAAAAAATCAAAAGTCCAAAAGCCCAAAAGCCCAAAGAAAAAAAAGAGAATCAGGTTCGCAATCCACCACATAAACCGTCAGTAACCCAACAAGCTTTGCGACTTCTCGACTACATCCCATCTCTCGATCTCGTATATCTCCCTAGCACACATATTAGTAATTCTCAATTTGTATTTCGTATCGTACTTACCTCCAATACATTTCTTCTCTTGGATGAAAAAAGAAGAGATGTGTTGGGTAATCTTCAAGCCTCTATGTGGGTGGAGGAGTGAAAGTTCAGTTTGATACTCCAAAAGACGGGCCTGTGAAATGGGTACCTGGTCCTGATGTTGGGATTGCATGGTATGTGATTTTTGAGGAGACTTTTGGAGATGGGGAGGGAAGGTTTGGGGGGAGGGGAGGGTAGAGGGGCTTTTA
>PQXJ01000324.1:0-42388 GCA_004786225.1 Botryotinia narcissicola | reverse complement strand
CACCCCGGGTCACATTGAATACAGCTCTAATCACACGTGTAGTAACGATATACAGCTTGACTTAGATGGCTACGGAGATTCTCACAAGCTTTGTTCACTTTCAGGACGTTCCAAATCATTGTGCTGTAATGCTCCGACCAGCGATAGTCCATTTCTCCCCGTGGCACTGGATAGAATATTTCCAACACTACCCGAGAATGTAGATGTACTTAGATGGGACTTGCAAGCCTTGGGACTGCCTATGAATATAGAACCTGGTACAGGTGGTGTCGATAATCAAGGATTTGGATTTGTGCTTATTGATGGCCCTAGTAGTGTGGTGACTACTATGAGCAAACGAGATGGCTCGGACTATGTTTTTCCGGGCTGTCCCGCAGGGAAAAGCCGACTAAAGGTGCGGATTGTCTGTAACTCCAATAGTCCCACATCTAACTGTCATGAGTTACTCGAAGGTGGAGTCGATGGAACCATTATCAAGCTACCAGAAAGCTGTGGTCCGGGAATATATGCTGTTGCTCACAGCCTGTCCTTATCCGATAACCAGAAGCTTCCTTTGATCTATACAGACGCAGCCAACCGGACCGTATCAGATCCGGAAATCAGCTATGACTTTGGTCTTGTTAAAAGGGACGCTGGGGATGTCTATATACGTATTGACTACAGCAATCTCGAAAGTTATTGGAACGCGGTCGTCAACAGTGCTGGCGAGTCGAAAAAAAGATCTACTGATGATATTTCGAAGAGATTTTTTAGTCCAAATGCAACATCTTGGAAATCTAATAGGTTAATTATCATTTCCACTTCCAATAGTTCAAAATGCTAATGATCTTAGGATTTGATGATGTTCGAAGTGAAGCATCAGGTGACCTTGACCACACTCTTTTCGCAAAAGCCTTCACATCTCCACTATACAGTAGCAGTAAGAGCTGTGAAGGTGAGAATGACAATTATGCCTCCATTGGTTTCAGTGGAAATGTCTCATCAAAAGCCAGATTTGGCTACAGTTTTGTTGGTACCATTGTCCCGTTCAACATTGTACAGGCCTATGGTTTCTCAGAGAGCGAGATTGAAGTAATAGTTATGCTTGACATCCAAGTATACGGTGGACTGAAGCTTCCTAATATCCGAGCAAACGTTTTACCTAGTCCAGTGACCTCCAAGGAATTCAGCGTACCCGGCCTTATTCACATAAAGCCCAGTCTGCAGATTGTCGCAACACTAAATGCTAATGTTGAGATGGCAGCCGACTTTGAGGTATTCGTTAATACATCCACACCGATACCAATCACGCAATACTATCCTTCCTCTTTGGGGACTGCTAATGGTAGCTCTGAAATGCAGGCTATGATATTAGACGATGGATTCTTGGATTCAACGGCTGGCACGGCTAGGTTTGGGTTTATGCCTACTATGCAACTGGACATTACAATCGATTCATACAGCACGGGCAAAGTAGAGATACATGAAACGATTAGTGCATTTCACGATGCCTTTGTGGCCATTACATCTGACGAAAAGAACTGCCCTTCCTTGCAAGCAGGTATTAGCGGTGCTCAGATTAGCCTCGAAAGTGTCGCAGGTTCTTTCACGCCCTGGAGTGGTGATGACACCTCTGAGCAAATATTGAGCCACACAAAGTCTTCTGATCTGCCGACGATATGTCCTAGATCTTTCTCTGGAAGATCCATGGTTTCGCGAAATCTCCCTAATGATGTGATAATTACCCCGCTCCTTATGTTTTTGGCAATTATTATCTCATTACGTGTGCTGTGGGACTGGGTGCAGGAGATTTATTTATTGGACGTCAATCAGGAGACCCAGAGTTCTGTTCCACTTCCCCTGAAATGTTTCCATATTCCGAGATCTTTAACATCGATGGCTCAGAACTAGAATATGAAGACCCGGAAGATATTGGGTCAGCCCCGGGCATTATTAGCCTAGGGTTCCGATCTGTTGAGGAGAGAACCGCTTGGCGTATGTTTCCAGCCTTTGCTATTGGCTTTAAAAAAGCGGCAGTAAAGTCTGTATCGTATCCCAACTGGCAACGATTACTCAAGTACACCGCGTTCGTATACCGCAATTACGGGCAAGACTTCTCTATAGCTGCGACACAATGTGCAGTGCCAATTTTGCTTAATAATTTACCACATACCGCAGAAACAGTTGTTGAGCATGTATTCGAACAACAAGTACTGGCCAAGTTTATCTTTACGGCATCGGGCAACATTAAAGAATTCCCTTCTGGGTTGATACCTACTCGTGCTATAATCTCAACCGCTGCATGGGATGCATTTGCTACGATACAAGTCAAAAGTGCTATCACGGGCGAAATGGGAACAATGATGCATCATTTGTTCTCAGCTCTCGGTTCCTATCGATATCCTGGCGCTCTGAGCTTAGTCCATAGAGACCTGAATGCGTTAAAAGGGCAATTACACCGAACAAATGTCCTGGAGTTTATAGGCAAGGAGAAGTGGAAAACACTCAATACATCGCAACAGTTCAAAATTTTGATGAGGTTTATGGCGACTTACGAATACATGAACTTTTCAGACAACGAGGCCATATTACAAACAGTTTATTTGGTGCTCCTTGAGGAGTTGATAAACTGGGAGAATAATCTTGCTATGGCCGAGGGTATTTCGCAATGGTTTATAGAATTTGTGAACGATTTTTACAAGACTATGGATCTGAAAGCGAAAAGTTTTGTTATGGATAAGACAACAGGGATCATTCAGAAAGCTGGCGGGCTCACTAGATCAGCGCAGATTCAGGAAGTAGCCGAGACGATACAGGCTCAGATCCCAGGCACACTGAGAAGTTCATGGATTGATTTTTATAGGCCAGGGGCCAGGTGCTGATCTTTTCTTAGGTCAAGTACCACAGGCCGGATCTACATGAAGACTAGCGAATAGACAAAGTAGATAGAAGTATTGGGTACTTAGTAAATCTTTACTTAGATAGACGCTAATCTTAAGCACGATATTCTTGACATCAAAGCTGGCATCTGGCCAAATAGCCAGTCTTCCCTTGATTCCCCAGTCGTTATGAACTCGCGATTTTGCTAACGAGCACCTAACAGAACACGTGAATGTTATTCTGTCATTAATTCAAGCAACGAGATCCGCTTCGTTTTCTCTTGATGAGGATCTAAACAATATGAGCATTCTTTTGTAACCCAAGAGTACTTCAGAATTCCATTAGGAAAATTGGCGTGAGAAATAGGCCACCTTCACAATGCTGCCCATTAATATAATGGTGACCAACTCAATAGATGATCTTTCAGCGACGCTCTTATCAGAAGATTGCAATGATACCCTAAAGGAAACATGTCTCTCTGATTTGTGTAGTCCATTAAGAGTGAATCTCTCACTGAACCTTTTGTTTCTCTTCATTTCACCTTCTTAGTCCAAGATTGGCCGCGCAAGTTTGTCAAGATAACACAGATGATTGATGACTTGGTGAGATCAATACGTGGGAGCGTGAGATGAATAAGAAGAGGTTGAAAGATATTCGAGCCGAAGTCCCTAATATAATGGTAGTCGTTAGTTTTACAGCCTGTCGGGAAGTTGGAAACCAAGTCGGCTTATGTCCCTCATCTTAGAACGATGAGGTGGGTTCTGATTCGACGGTTGATAATCAATAAAACATTGTACTCATAAGATAATTTTGGTTGTTATTGCATGTGAAAACGTTTGATTGTATCGAGTGAAACTGGTCTACGTGGACGTCTCTTTAGGTTCGTTTGTGTCTTCACATGATCCAGCGAACCGTTCTGTTGTTCAATTACCCCCAAATCTATCTAGCCCGATGCAATATCGCACCAAGGACAAGTCGGATAGTATCCATCAAAATCTCGGTACCGGTGAAAGAGATGAGGACGGTCGGACATTCCTTCTCCGATTTGTTGATCGCCTACCAGTATTAATCTTGGCAACGAACACAAAATCAACGTACAATCTTTGTGCTAGCTTTCGCCAGCCAATACGCGGCAATTACTAAATGTTTTCCACCTTATTGTGAATGTATCTAGTACGCCGACACTAATCTGAAGCTTGGTTTAGCATTTGATCTTTGTGACAACTTTAATCTTATGCTTCAACTGAGTGAGCGGGACCAAAGGGTTTCTTCGGTTCAAGAGGTGGAAGTATGGATCCGTATATGAGAATGAGAAATCCCTAACTTGTCATTGGAACTTCACAGAATGAATGAACTAGCGAAAGCTGTGTGCAGTACAGCAAGTTACTCCATATGGCAAAAATTCGACTTAGGATACAATTAGTCGAACAACCGAAGGCTCTGGGGGAAGGATTGTATATGTCAATACTTGACTTGGGTAGTACCAATTTCTCAACATGTGGCGCAAGCAGACGGTTTCGGATCAATCTGCGTTACGATATGTGACCATCAAGCAAAACCCGTCCACTTGGAAATCACCGCATTATCAATTTCCGGGACCGAATACAAAGACTGAGGCATTATTCTAATTTATTGGTGTTCAGCTCCTTCATGCACTCAATTTTTAGTGTCAAATGTAGAAATACCCAACTGCGCCGTCGTCATAAGCGACCAATCATTTCGCGTCTGACGGCCCGCCTCCCAAGTTATGAGATGAACTTCGGGACCGACAAGATGTCGATATGCAACAAATCTTTCGAAAGAAATGTCCATTGGCTGAAATTCGTGCTATATCCATTGCTTTGCGAAGCACATGTAGTTCTAGATGCTTCGTTTCACCCGGGCAACCAAATGGTAACATATGGAGCTTGTCCCCATCATGGAAGTCAAAGGGGAATGCTTATCACCAGTGTTGACAGCATTCTGGATACAGTCTTTGATGGTTGATCTTATAATTTCCTCGAAATCAGAAGATATGTGAATTTTCTGGCTCTCGTTTCTTTCTCGTTGTTTCTTATTTCGTCAAGCCTATACACCTTTCATACTGTTGCACAAATGCTGGATAGGGGGCTTGTCGATATTCGTCCACCTTTGACATTGAATATCACGTTCCTAGATACTCATAACACAATACAAACACAACAGTATATATGTTACGTTTTTGCAAGCTTAGCAATGCGGCAGTCAGAAGTTTGCTACGCCGTGATTCTTTGTGCTACTGATTTTAAAACTCGGACTCTGGGGCTTCGGACGCATGCATTATGTGATATAAAACTTACAAAACATATCATCAAGTCATTTTGGTTTTTGAACTTCAGTCAATTTTCTCATACCTCATTATTGAATCTAGCTTTGGCGCTTCTCGTTCCCGTTCTGTCTTGCTTTCACTCTCTTCTCTCACAATAATGCTATACCACCAACTACCGCAAGTAGCAATCGTTGGTGCATGGACTAATGCGAAATTTGATTCAGCATTGTTCCTTCAGTTTTCGTCCATACACCATATGAATCCTTACATTAATTCATTACAGATCAAATAATGGGACTCTCCATTCTGAAGCCAAACCATTGCTAAATGAAATCAACTACAAATATTGAGGCTTGAGGAGCGCTCCGGCAGTCCATGCTCCCAATGTTGTAGTGAGCCGGTACTCTTCTCAATCTTCGTTAATGAAAATTTTATCTCTACAGTCTACAAAGTGAAGGGGCTCATTCTATTCTCCGGCATGATCGCCCTAACTTTTATAAAATCCGAATTCTCCGTGTACAAAAGCAGCATACATGCTCCCCCCACGTGGTTCGGACATACTGGCAAACAGAATGCTCCGACTCGGTGTTAGCATGCGGCAGATCTAGAAACTACTTTCCATCCAGAGGTGGACGCATACAGGGACTCCTTATCTCACATTCCTCTTAGCTGAAATCACTCAACTCCTGCAACAATCCAACTTTATTACAAAAGTTTATGGCCAGTTTATGGCCAACACCATCATTCATTCCCCAAGCAATTCTAAGCACGGCATTCTTGATGTAAAAAAACTGCAATTGTCTACAACTATCGTTTAGACCCCTATTTACTCTGCCTTTAGCCTTATCTTCGTCTCCTTTTCTATTGCTTGGCATTCCTCAAAACCACTTCACCACCCGAAGGGGGAAAAAATAAAATAAAAAGGAATACATACAACAGTGGGGATTCGCTGGTGGTCACCCACCCAACTACTAATCCACCGATCTGAAGCTTGTGTATGGCAGAGCGAACGGGATGCCCAATTCTCTTCAGTCTGTGGTCGTATGTGACAGATATGAATGTATTTGTATAATAATACTAATGCTGAATTGCATCTCATCAGCAATTATTACTGGACCCTCGATCTGGTCACTCAAATTATACATCTTTCTCATGTCTTCCTCCAACTCTTTGGTATGGCAATACTGTATAGTAAGATCCCCATGCGAATCTTCCCATTCCTTAAGCACCTTATCGAATGACTGCTTCTTATACTTCACCCTTGTCAAATCGCCTCGTCTTCGGTTGTGGTAGCTATTAATGAGATCTTTGATTGTAGGCCAAATCAATTCTTCAGGGGTTTTAATTCATAGCCAAGATCTCTCGTTTGTCGTCAATCCATGAGAAAAGCTGCCCTCATGCTCATTGAAGGTACTCATAAGGTCTAACATACCGTATGGTTTCAAGATGGAGGTTCCGACCCATTTCCACAAAGCCTCGCCGCGTGCCTGACATATTGCCTCACCCTAATATACCAACTCTCAGGAAGAGAGAGCAGCGATAGCTTGTAACGTGCCTTGCTGGAAATTTCTCGACGAGCTGCTGAAGTTCCCCATGGGCGGATTTTCCAATAATCAGAATGTACTTCTCAGGGCTGTGTGGAGCTGTATCAAGTTTCGAACGCATACGTTTCCAAACATTGGCTTCTAATGCTCTTTAATTCTGCTCTGACAACCCAAATAAGCCGTCGATTATCCTCACCACTAATTGCTTAGCATTGAGGAGAAACTCTTGACCAACTTCTTCAATGATTTTGCTCGATTTGAGCTGCATTGACAAAGCTTTTTCCTGAGCGAGAGGCCATGCGTATACCACCCGCTGAGAGACATCAAACTCTGATTCTACTTCATTCCAGGTGCTCAATTGCATATATGCACAGCCAAGCGCATCTTCTTTAAACAGCACCAGAGACCCAGCGTGCGAGCAAAGGCGTATCACCAACTTTCGTGATATAGTTATTTTCTTCTATCGAGAAGGGGATGAATAATTGACTTCTACGCGCCGACACCATTTTAGTAGTCTCCCTCACGCCAAAGCTTTCTACAACACATCTGGTGCCTCTTACCTCTTCATACAGAGCTTAAGTCATGAGTCATGAGGACGAGGTCATATCTGACGTCTTTGATAGGTTCAGTGCCGGACTTGGAAACGATTGCTTTTTAATGTTGCGCCAATGACAGTACTGACTCTGACAGTTATCACTGTAAGAATGCAGTATTATTTAAAATCCATTCTCGCATGTGTGAAGAGGGCATCCATTCCACGTGTATCATTTTACAAACCAATACAATCTCCCAATCAAAATTTACCGTGTGCTTACCTACCATCCATGTCGAGAAAGCTTCAGATCCACGAAGAAGGATCTTGAGCATTCATACAACTGAACACTCCAGATACCTTCACAACTGCAGATCCGCGTCAATATAGGAATACTACTTGTCAACTCGAGCATGGCTTCCTCTTTCAATACACCGTTGTTCTGGCAGTTCACATTGTGAAAGATACCACCTTTAGGGCGTGAAAGATGAGAGGGGAATGGGATAGCCGAATATCGATTTTCGAATCTGCCGGCCGTGTTTTCAGCTACTCTTCACGGTATCCTTATGATTGGCTGGGCTCATCGTTCCTGCCAAAAGACATTACATTCATATCTCTGCAACGTAAAATGGCAATTAGGATAAGTTGAGCGATAACTCCAAGGCCAATCTTTTCAGACTAGGGAGGCACGAGAACTAGTTTGAGAGTATCCTGGCATACACAATTCGTGGAACGGCATTATGGGGCATTTGAAAGCCTACAGAGATCCAACCATATGGAGAAGCATCGCATGATGACAGTTCTCAATGCACAACCAGACCTACTGTGAAAAGGTTGCTTGTTCCGTTTCACCTTTGATACAATACCAATGCGCCGGGTGGCTATCTGATCATATCAAGGCTGACTGGGTAGCTTTGATTACCATCGAGATTTCAAGGCCGACAAAACCACAACTAAATCTAGAACTACTATTTGAGGTGCGGAAAAACTAGAAATTCATCGGATACGGTAAATATCAATCAATGCGTAGGTAGTTGCTTCCTTCGGATTCCTCCAACCAATGTCGAGACGATATGTCATAGATAGCCGTAGAGCTCACTCATGCATGGATCTGTATTAGAAAGCTCCAAAGAACAAGGTCAATGGTGTATACATAACACTCATGTTAAGGCAAAAGAAAATGGTATGAAGCTCTATTTTTTGCCAATATCTGTTTGATAAATTCCTCCTATCACTATAGGAAACTGAAACATGCACACACCTATATATATAAAGGGAAAATAAGTACATAGGGTATCAATCCTTATATCCATCGACTATCCGAATTAAAGAGAAAAGAAAGCTTTGGGTATATTAGAAATGGTGTAATATGCATGCTCCTGCACACATTCCAAAGCATAGCAAAGGGTCCGACTGTATTAAACCCGGTATAACCCCCTTTCCACAGCGAGTCAAGCGATCGAAGTATTGATGCGTTAATCTGTACATGAACTCCTGACCGTCCGTCTCAACATCATCTCGTAATGGAGAGGGCATTCACGTAAAATGCAAATGCGATTATTCTAGCATTTTGTTTCGTTAACATCGTATCGTACAGGAATAATTAAAAGAAGATCTTGAGTCTCCGTATTATACATAGCTGATTCGAATATAGTTAATTATGATGAAATTATGTTTATGTCGATCCTGTTGTTCCTGTATATCCGATGATTTCTCGGTCGTCGTCAACTAATCTTCCGTATCTGGACAGATATTAGTATTATACCCGAATAGAAACGTAGACGAGAGCGGAACTTACTCAAGCATTAATCTGAAAAACCACACTTCTAAGTCTTCGTTTCTGAGCACATGATCTGCCCAATCTCTTCCCTGTAGGGCAATTCGTTCTGCTTCTTTCTTCCCAACATCTTCTCCTGCAAACCATCGTACTGCCTCAACCCATTCATCGCCTCTTAAGCTTAAAGGTATATAATGCACCCAAGGCTTCAGCCATTCCTCATGCCATTCTCTGAAGACAGCCATCTTATATACCAGACTTTTGCTCTTCAAAAAAGCGTAAAATCGACCACTGAAAGCATTTCCATCCATATCAAGCAGATACTTATACTTCCATGCATCTTGTTGCTTCGCTGCCTCCTTAATATCAAAGAAATTCTTTTGGGCTTCGCAATCCCCAGGATCGCATTGCCCAACGTGGGAAAAGAAGATGTCAAATATTTCCTTATAATCGCTTCGTGGTACACTCTTCACCTGCCAATCTTCCTTTGTCTCTTCGCCTCGATTGACCAAGATCTTTGCTTGATCGCCAGCGTTGACTTTTTGTACCACTTTTTGCCTATGTTGCCGTCTCCAGCCACCGTCTCGACTGAAGCCTCCGGTTGTCGAACCTCTCCAATATATTTTGTCTTCCTTATCCTTCCATTCCTTGTCTTCGGCTTCCTCATATGGTACTTTGCCATACCAGTACCAAGGAGATGGATACAATATATCGGAGAACGACGAGATCTTTGATTGAGAGAAAATCGGGAACAAGTCATGCACGATATTAAAGGCGTTGGGACGATCGAAAAATCCGAAGGATTCGCTAAAAGAAGGGGATTGACAAATATCTGAGAACGCGGTTTGATTATACACGAATCCCAGCTCCGTCACGGCATAACTACCGTAATTGTCCTCTTTTAGTCCATCGTTGAGACTCCTCGCGGCACTATCTGGAGGGCAAGACATTCTTGAATGGGTCCACGTTGGCTGATGAGAAAAAACGTTGAATCGTGTAGTCTTCACTTCGGGTACTCGCAGGCCGTCACTAGCGACATCAATCGGTCTAGGCGACCATGAGTTTCTGGGTGCTTCGACAGAATTCGCATTCGGCATATTCTGATCTTTTGCAACATGTACTAGCCGGGCTAAATCTTCATATGGCACAACCACACGAGGTTCATCGTGAATGTTGAAGCAAAGATCCATGTCAGGGAGGTACTTCAGAAATGGCTTCATCATTCCTACCGTAGCCTCTTGTTGCCATTGATTCCCTCCCTCAATCTTTGTAACCTTCCCTCCTCTAATTGACAATCCTATGAGATTATTAGGAAAACCCAATGCCTCTCGTGCTCTCCCTCTGATTGTTTCCGGTTTCAAACCCCAAAACGGCGTTAAGGAAGTATGTATGTTGTCATATTCGTCGATCAGTTTTACACCTTTTGACTTCGCGAAATTATACCATTTGTCGAAATTAGGAGGCGGAGGTATCCCATATCGTTTTCTATATTCTGCCACTGCTTCCTCCAATGTCTTCGATTGTTTCGCTTTTGTATTCTCGAATGCTTGCTCATTATCCTTGATTAATTGATAGATTGGATGCGAAGGACCAATCTGATACGAAGCTTCCTGCGGTTTCTTGACATCATCAATGGAAGTAGATATTCGATTGGGTATGCTTGGCTGTTTCGGTTTCTGATTAGAGGATGGGAAAGAAGTCGAATGGTATGGAAAAGGCGCTCGCAGGTAGAATATCGAGAATGTAGCCAAGGTAAGAATGCTAATCAGCAGTAGAAATTGGCGAGACTTCATTCTCCGCCGCGTCTTCATTATCATTGCGCTGAGAGAAGGTCTTCTAGTCTCATCATGTCCATCGAATGGAACAAAGTGCACTTGTTCAGCGCGATGTTGAAATGCCGCACTTGAGCTCCTACGACGAGTTTGTCCAGCCATAGTAACGGTTAGGCCAGAAGCAGACTCTTTGTACTCTTTACTGCGACTTTCGGGTGCTCGTGAGACCCCCTTGTTCTTTGGATAATTGTTATTTATCCTTGCACAACGAATGCGGCCTTCCTGCCGACGAGACGCGCATATGAGTGGAGTGGATAAAAGTCGTACACGAATATGATTAAAACAAAAGAGAAATACAGTATGAAATATAACTGTTTGTCGCGTGCGTGAGGGTAGTGGCGACGAATTGAAAGTTTCGCAAGATTTTTTTCTCTTCTTTAGCTGAATTGAATTGCTGGTGATTTACGAGTATTTTCTTATAATACTTTCGTCCTAAAGTTGCTGGTTGTAGTGGGGAGGGATCCTTCCGATGTTCTGGCCACAACCACAATGCTACCATATGAACCATACCTAGGTACTCGAAGCTCCCACTACCTAGTAGATAAATAACCCCGAGCCAATGTTCCATTCTTCCATCTCTTGGAAAAGTTATGTTAATTTCGCCACATTATACAGTCCATAGTACTCCTTTTTCGTGTTATGAACGATTGTGCAAAAAGGAGTTGTGTCTGAGATTCTGAGCGAATCCGATCCAACAAAAAAAAGCTCGCTCATTATCGGGATTGAAACCTTGGAAGTGTTTTGTTGTGGTTCTACCAGGAGTCAAGGACGCTCAAAATCAGGTATAATGCATTTTGTGATGTAGTAAAGCAGGCCTTGATATGGCGTGATGCATTCCTTCATTCACTTTTTATGTCTCGATGTATTTTCCAAGAATTTGTATGTATGCATAGGTAGGTAGGTAAATAAGAATATCCTCGGTGTTTAAGCCCCAAAAAGCTTAGGATGTAAGGTAATATTGATGTTTACGCCACGAACATGCATCTTGGGTCTACACATTCAGAGTTCTCGTAGATGGATGCTATAACATATCATATTTGCTCAACGCTGATGTAACATAACATATGGGTAAACTACCACAAGCTTACAGTAGCGCTATACGCGCGCCTTAGATTATACCGCCTGAATTGCCTGATGCTGAATCGAACGGAGTAACTTCGACAATGTGAAGTGTCGTTTGTGTAGATCAAGCTAGAACATCATTAAAACAAATAAACATCACTTTGCACGACTGGAGAACAAAAATTATAAGTCATGAGATTAAATTGACTTTTGGTAATAGACCTATCTATTCTTCAAATGAAGAATTCGAACCATGCACAAAGCAAGAGCGAATGGGTATATTCAGCGACCTGTTCTAGATTTTACTCCAACCCCGGAAGCTGGGTCCCCTAGATGGCTACATTTCTCATGATGATTTGTATTCCTTTATTGGTATTTTGCGTCTAGTAGAAGAAACCGAGGACCTTTCCGGCAACGTGCTTGCGTCTAGCCTCTTCGTGGTCCATGATGCCAGCGGAGGTGGTGAGGACGATGTGTCCGAATTGACGGGATGGCAAAAGCTTGACAACCCACTTCTCGAAGTCCTCAATCTTGACGTTGTATCTTGGGGAGATAACACCGGTCTTGTTAAGACTGTATCGTACAATTAGTAATGTGCTTTCAATAGTATGGTGGAAGTTGTTGCTTACCGGCCGTTCAATTGAACAACGACCTTTCCGGAACGGTGGTCATCAACCTCCTCGAATTCTCCGATGTAGCCTAAAGAGAGACATTAGTATGTTGCGAAAGATTAAACATATAACTTCATAAATAATAAGAGAACGTGTAAGATCCGCGCGGTTTGATATATCGGCAACTTAAAGGACTTTGATCGTGTGGAGTTGAGATCATTATCTAGTTATCATGCCGAATGAAGGAATAGAAAGAAACATTTGTCGACATACCGTGCTTTTGCATGACACCGAGGAACTTGACGATGACCTTGGAGGATGGGCGGATGAGAACTTGACGCTTTCCGGCCTTCTCAGCGTTGTTGATGGCGTTGAGCGCATCGTTGAGGACTGAAGTCTTAACCATTTTGACGGATAGAGATTCTCAAATAATCTGCTTGATCAAAGATGAGGTATCTGCAGGGTCGATATGTTAGCCTTCAAGATTTCCTAAGCATAAAGAGTGCCCTCATGATTGACAAGAGGGTTCTAAAGCTCGTGTCGAATGATAGAGTGAGTAGTGTCGATATCTTTCAACTGCTATGGATTCATGGTGATAAACAAAATAGGCCGAAGCTTATCGATTATCGAAACCAAAGAATACCACAATTACAGTAGAGTAGATGATCGATTTGCTCCTCTTTGTCAATCATGAAGGACTTTCTGAAAAAAATTCCATGGTAGCAGTATTTACACACCTCGTTATAGAATGGGCGTTGAAGTTGTCGTGAGAAGGGATTCGGAATAAATTTCAAGATCGTGAGATTTTCAATCAGAATTTACTATGGAGAATTTTAAAATTCATTGTGGGAACTTTTCGTGATTACCTAATTGGTCGCCTGTGCTAGGGTCTCGCTAAACGCAGAATAATTACAACACAAGATTCTGAAGCTAATTTTCTCCATACATTAAAATACAAATATATCAACATACTCTTCGAGGACCTAAAGATATCATCACAATCAAGATGGTAAGTTGATGTTTTTGTTATTTTTTGGTCGAAAACGTCCATCGATTGTATGCGCCATTGGCGCAATGAAGTCGCATATCTGGGATATATCCCCCACTAAAATACGAAATTCAATGAGATGGGTTTTTACATGAAGTAATCGTCGCTAACATTCATCCTCTCATAGTCTGACGTAGAAGAGCCAACCTCCCCAATTGTCGCCGAGGCCGATGAGGTCGAAGTTTCCGGAGATGCATCCAAGGGACAAATGTCCGTTATCGACGCATTGAAGGGTGTCCTCAAGCTCGCACTTATGCACGATGGTCTCGCCAGAGGTCTCCGTGAAGCCTCCAAGGCTCTCGACCGTCGCCAAGCACACATGTGTGTTCTCAACGAGGCATGTGAGGAGGAAGCATACAAGAAGTTGGTCGTTGCTCTCTGCTCCGAGCACAAGATCCCCTTGATCAAGGTTCCAGACGGAAAGCAGTTGGGCGAGTGGGCTGGTTTGTGTAAGTATATCTGGTACATCATTACCTGGGGCTATATCTGACAAAAATTTCAGGTGTTTTGGACCGTGAGGGTAACGCACGCAAGGTCGTCAACTGCTCCTGCGTTGTCGTTAAGGATTGGGGTGAGGAGTCTCAAGAGCGCACCATGCTCCTCAACTACTTCCAGACCGAGCAATAAATACGCCACTGAAATGGAGTTTCTACAGCGGACATACATTGTATCATTCGGGTTTACACACACATAGCGTGGATTACTGGTGGCAATGACATTGGCTATGGAGCATCAAAATTTCGTCCCTTTTCGCACAATGAACGCACGTGAACATGCATCTTCAATGGCCAATCCTATAACCTTCCATTGGTCGCGCCGCATCTTTTGACCTGTGCTTCTGCCATTTGTGGAGAAATTGTATTAATTCTAATCAAGTTAGGTTCTCAGCCCTATCCATGGGCTCATCTAGAACCTTTTCATGCACTCCATGCAGAAAACGCAAACAACGCCCGACACCCTTCAGCTAGTAATTTCATCACCCCCTTACAATGCATATCCCATCCTACCCAAGTCTTTCTCGTCCTTGAATCAGCTTCCAATATTTATTCCTCGCTCCATTAGATTGTTCTTGCCTACTTCCTCCCTTCAACCATAAGAATATGATAGCCAAACCCTGTCTTCACTTCTCTATACTTTGGCTTCGCCGTAGTACTTGCTTCCATTTCAAAAGCCACTTTTTCAAACTCAGCATCTAAATCTCCCCTCCCCTTCCATCCCAATGCACCTCCTAGGATAAAACTCCTTGTCAGCTTCGATTACTGAACATCTCCCCCACTCGAAGGAAATATCTACAAAAGTGACCTAGCAAATAAGAAAAAAAGCTTACCGGCTCTCGCCTTATCTTCAGACATCTCCCGAGCCACACTATCAAAGCTTGCGCCCGCCTCTAATTTTTGGAGAGCTTCCGTCATTTTACTATGTTTGGAACACTGTTGTAGGTATGCATATCAATATCCCATCCACTGATCATCTCCAATCACAAAGGAAGGATGTAAAAATCAGGTGACGCACAAGTATATGTCGAACATTAATCTGCTGGGCTCCTTTCACTTTTGTTTCTTTCGCATCGCCCGTGTCGTTTGCCTTTCCCTTTCCTCCTTTCCCGGCGGCTTTCTTGGCTGGTGGCATGTTGATAGTTTGAGTGATGTAGGATACCGAATTTTTGTTTCGTTGCGTTGAAGAGCTGGTTGTCTGAAGCTGGATGTTGTCAGCGGAGCGTGACTTTTTGATATCATTAATCTAGGCTAACCGAATGTGAATGGAGGGGCATTTGATATGCTTGCTAGGACCTCGGAAAGAATGTCCGATGATGTGATCAAAAGTTTGACTTTACTTACAATTTTCTTTGAAGAACGTTTTTTGGATATTTTACTTTATTCGTACATACAATCATTTAGTCGTGTATATTGGATATCATTTTATCTGTTTCATGTATTTATAATTGTACAAACAATTCTCTCTCCTTTCAATACCTTCACGCTTGCTTGTATCATATTCATATATAGATTTCATATATTTCGACCAAAAGACTTCCTTTCCAAGAGAATTACCTATCGTGCCCGACATTACGTTCAATAGTTCACTACATACCCCAAATGACTCCATCTATAGCTCTCGATGCTACCGGCGCATGCTCAACCTCTCTCTCATCCACCAAAACCTCCTCGCCCCCCGACTCCTTCCATCAACTTGTCACAGACCTCTCCCAAATTCTCGGGCCATCCTCCGGCCTCACATCCGCGGACGTAGATGTGCAGCAGCTTCGCTCCCTAATGGAGCGTTACATCTCTAATGGAGACGAATGGCGACAATACGCATTTGAAGATTTAAGCAGAGGCTACACGAGAAATTTGGTAGATGAAGGGAACGGGAAGAGTAATTTGGTACTGGACTCCTACCCCTCCTTGCTTCACTCTCGATACTGCCAAACTAACCATCAATCTCTCTCTAGTTAATTCTGGTCTGGAGTCCAGGAAAAGGCTCGCCCCTACACGACCACGCAGATGCGCATTGTCTCATGAAAGTGCTCTCGGGAACTCTCTCGGAAACCCAATATACATTCCCATCCACCTCGACCTCCACCTCCTCCACAATTTCCCCATCCGCGCCCCAGGCTTTCAACACTCCCCCCACAATAATAAAAACTACAACCTACACCACGAACCAAGTAACCTACATGTCCGATGATCTTGGCCTCCACAGAATATCCAATCCCGATCCCGAGAACGTGGCTGTGAGTTTACATCTATACACACCTCCGAATGCGGCGCGGGAGGGCTGTCATATTTTTGATGAGAAAACGGGAAGGAAAAGTCATGTTACACAGTCTAACTTCTACTCGGTGTTTGGGGAAAGGGTCGGCGGACAGGTGTAATTTATATTGTATGATTGTTTTGAAGATTTAGAGATAGATGAGATGTAGACTTTGTTTTGTATTTCGTCAAATATCTAGAGATGAGAGGAGGTGTAGATGCTAGTTTAAACTGTACGGTATCTAGAAATCGGGATGGAACATATGATACCACATTTGGTGTCTTTGGATATCATTCTAGGTCTTTTTAGATGACCCTCAACCATGCAACATGGCAATGCAATGCCTATCTTAGAGAGTTGGGTGTTATGTGTCAGACGCTCCAGGTCTCTACAGACCGCTAAAACAACGCTTGGCTTGGGTTTGGTTATGCAATGTCAAATTGTATGATCGAGCTGTCACAATCACACCCAACCCGATATATGGAATAAGTAATGTGAAGCATAATGGACGCTCACACCTCTTCATGTTACCGAGGCATGACAAGCAATTATAAGACAGGAACGAAGGGCATTAATCATTATTCACGTCAAATTTATATCAAGGCACAGTTTTACGAATTTCATTCTTAACATGTGTACTTTTTATTCATGCCTCATTCAGAGACATAGAGTCTATCTATCAACATGTCATTGCTTATATTTGTAAGTCCATGACTTTAATATGCATCATAGAATAAATCTATCTATTTGATAAGCATCAAATCATACCAGATCTGACCACGGAAAATTTTGCCACAAACTCCAACCTTTAACTATGTAACAATCGCTTCAACACAAGTGAAAAAACTATCTGCCTGAAGAGAAGTCCGGTTGGTAGACCTGGACGCCTCCTTGCTGCATCAACTCCCGAAGAGCCATTGTAGCATACATACTTGAGCCGAGACCAAATTTGACAATAACTGCAAGTCGAGCAGGTTTTGCTTCTTCGGCAACTGCCTCGACAACTGGTAAGGTTGCCATTTCAGTGTCAGTGGACGTTGGCTGAGGTAATTCGGATAATTTGGTGTCTTCTTTGATCTCAGTAGAAACTACAGCGGAATCGCCGTCACTCTTATCCTCAACTTCCACAACTTTGATGACTACTTGATCTCTCTTGTTTCCGCCAACAGGTCCCTTCGAGATCTCATCAGCAGATCTTTTGAGACCAGCCGAGACTTCAAGTTTGACGCCTCCATCTTGAGTCTCAGTGTCATCATCAGATTCGTCTAATGGAGTTTCAGTGACCTGGACCTTCGACTTGTTCTCGATGTCTGCCACTCTGCCATTCAAGCTGTTTGCTTCGATGGGCTCGTTCTTCGAACCGAGAGTTTGTTGAGTTCTAACTCCAGTACGACGACCCTCATCGTCCACAGAAGTTTGGATAAATGTCTCTTGATAGATTGGCTGCTTGATAGCATCCACATCGACAGGCTTCAGTTTTTCTACCTCCCATGCTTCAGCTGCAGCTTTGTCTTCTTCGGCAAGTTTGTTGGGCAGTGCTTTCCAAGCATTATGCTGAGCGCTACCACCATAGACAGCATGGTTTTGGCGACCTTGCTCTGCGGCATCAGCCATGTGACGGGCACGTCCACCTTGTTGTCTTCCACCTTGATTGTACTGAGCGCCATTATCTCGATGTCCGTTCTCCTGTCGATTGTCATTCTGATGGCGGTTATTCTCTTGGAAGTTTGCATAGCCGTGTGGATCGCCTTCTCTCCTAGCGTAGACGTGTGTTGTTTGGATATGGGAAGGCTCGTGATCTTGAGGATTGTTCTTCTCGATAATCTCCAAGTCAGTCTCGACTAACTGTTCGGTTTCATCGTGATAAGTTCTGACTTCGAAACTCATGCCCTCCTTGACTCGGCCAATAAGGTGTCTGTAGCTACCACTAAGACTGAAGTCCTTGATCTTTCGACGCATATCCGCAGGATCCAGACCACCACCCTGCTCGCTAGCCATGAACTCCTTGTAAAAGTCTCCAATTTCGTTATTGGGATATTCAATGTCATAGCCTGGCATAGGAAGGACAATGTCGAATATGGTGAAGGTTCCGCTGTCAGCTTCTTCGGCCGAAAGGCAGCGTGCACGCTGGAACACTTCATCTGAAGTAAATGCGGCGTCCCCTCCAGATGCGTGAATCACAATTTCTCCATTTTCATCAACTTCATCTTTTTGTTCCGGAGCTTTGCTCTCTACCAGAACAAGATCTCCCTCGATAAGCTTATCTCCATAGCGTTCCCATCTTCTGGAGGCTACAATATTCCAAATGAAAGATTGGTATCCATGCACATACATAGTACGGAGATGGCGTGAAATGGAGAGTATAGCACCCGCATAGTCGTTGCGCTTGCGCTCAGAAGACATGTGTTGAATGATAGCTCGCTCTGCAGAAAATCTTGGTGGAAGCGAGTCCCTGCCACCGGAGTTCCTGCCGGTTTCCCGAAATTTATGGATAGCAAGGGCACGCGCCATATCATCTCTACCAATGGTGCTGCTATCTTCGCCTGACTGGGCTGCTGCAAGTGCATCCTCGCTAAACGCGAGCAAAGAATCGACGGCACCCTTGAAGTTACCTTTCAAAATCAGTTTGCCGATTTCATGTGTACCGATTGCAAAGGTACCAAAACGTTGCAAGCCAAAGTAATTGAGGAAACCGCGGGTTTGCAGGTGTTTAATAGCATCACCAACTACTTTTTCTGCCGATTGAACCTTTGCAGCATCGTTCATATTACTACCGTCTCCGAAATGACAATCGCGCAGTGTGATGGTGAAAAAGTTGCCCTCGAGATCGCCTAGTCTGAGTGGATACTTTTCATACTTAAAGTCGCCAACTCTGCACCGGTTTCTTAACGTCTTGTTGAGCTCAGCCATGCTTGTGAGATGGTGTCGAAAGGCACTAACACGCTGCGAGGTGGCTGCACGGCGATCTTTGGTACCTGCGTAGGCAAAGTCTTTGGGCCCAGTCCTAGTCAACTTGGCCAACAAGTTAATAGTCTCCATGGTGTCCTTGTTTTCCTTGTAAAGCGTGAAGTGAAGATATTCCCCACCAAGTTCTTCCCATCCAATTTTTCCCTTTGGTTTGGGCTGGCCATTTGGCTGACCCCGAAAGTTGCCACGACCGGCATTATTTTGGCCTCTACCGCGCTGATTTTGTCCTCTGCCACGTTGTTGCTGCTGCGGAGCAGCCGCGAAGATACTGATAGAATTATCATCTAAAGCCTCAGTCTCCAGACGCGACTCAAAACGCGCACGCACAAAGCCATGAATGCGTCCACGGCGGGGTCTATCGTCGATTGGTTCCGACTTTAGAGAGCCAAATGTAGCAGCTTTGGCATTGGGCTTCTGCTGTACCTTTTTGTCCAACTCGATGATCTGGAGTGCCAAAGCGTCGCCAAAATATTCAACAAGAAGTTCCATATCGTTGGATCGAAGTTCTTTGATACCAACGACATTTGGTTCTTCAGCCGATGGCTGTGCAGTAACGTCACCACTGACTGCAGTAACTGAAGTGATTGGAGCCACAGAATCACTGTTGTTTGTGACGTCTGCGAGAGCCACAATTTCAGCTGCAGCAGACCCAGTAGAAGTAGGTTTTACAGATTCAGTCTGATCCGAACCTCCTGCTGTTGGTTGGTTCTCTTTACCAATTTCTGTTGAAACGGCAATGGCATTTGCTGCATTCTATTTACAACCATTAGTTTCACGTTTTGCTAAGAAAAGGGTAGATTGATCGAAGATATATTGTGGGGTAATAACTCACTCCACGCTGGTTGCTCTGGGGAGCTTTAATATCTCTAAGGTGGACCACCTCGCCTCCCAAGGAAATTTCGTTGACCAGGAAATCCGTATATCTAATGCACCATAATTAACTAGAATTCAAACTGAAGATAAAGTTACAATATCAATATGATCGTATAGCCATACTGGCAATAACTGCAATCCCGTTGACCGCAAGGAAAAGCGAAATAAAAGTAGTTGGGCTTCTCCAACGGATTCCGAAAGGTACACGCCATAGTTGTGGAAGGGTAAATAATCGAATTGTGAAAGCAATCATCTTGAACCGCAGTGACAAACAACGCATCAGATCGGGGGGAGGAAAGACAAACAAACATACCTCTGCTTCAATATACCTTGAAATCCAGGGTTCTTCTTGTTGACATAATGAAGAATTCCAGATCGAACTTCTTGAGCATGTTCAGGTCGGGAAGATAATGGAACTTCAGGAACCAAACTTTGGCCTGGAGGATCAATCTCCATCTTGTCGCTTGAATTTGCGTCTGGATTTGAACTGGTTGCGATATTCAATTGAGAAGAAGAAGTTGTAGAGATTGGGGTAGCTAAAGAAGAATCGAGCTTCTGCCTCTTGCGAGGTGACGAACCTTGTTCGTTGCTTTCTAAGCTAGCCATATTTGTCGATAAAATTCACTTGCTAGTCTTAAATCTCGAACTGGAAAGAACCTCAAATTATCAAATTGGGAAGGTTCCGACGGGAAGGTGAGGTCAGAAGTGAAGACTGAAAATGAATTGAGATTTTCCTCCAGGTATATTTGCACGTGATTTCGTCTCGCACTAACTACGGCAACCAGCCAATCCCGTAACTTATGCAGGCTATGTATGAGGCCCAAATTGATCACCCTAATCAATTCTGTAATAAGTTCTGTGATAAATCAACTACAAATAAATTTATGAGGATTAGCAGAATTGAACAAATTCTTAAATAATCCACAGTCATTGTACTATTCAATCTTTTGATTCTCTGAATCGAAATGGAACAATTGGGTCATTGAAAAGTTTCGCCGGCGATCAATTCCAATCCTTTTTTCTTCTACGTGTAGATAGGTCAAGATCAAATACAGTCAAGTGCTCTTTCAATGTCCGAGATGGTTTTATTGTCTGAATGCAAATTCTACCTGAGTAGGTGAAATCAGAATGCTGTTAGAATCACTATCACGGAGGACCATCACATCTATCTTAATTCGGCAATGCGTTATACCATATTGTGTATCATACTTCGTTGTAATCGTAGAGGGGCTCACTCCTTCCCCCGGTCTCCTCCAACATCCATCCTTATCATGTTCATCACGACATCGTTTTGGCTCTTCGCGTTGTGTGTATCCTCAAACTAAGCATACTTAAGATGGTGTGGTTGGTTATGCTTCGAATGATAGTGGAAGCGGAAATGCATTCTCAAGTCTGTGAGTCGTACAATCTAGCAATTTGTATGCAGGCTGGTCGTAAGACTTCAATTTCGACACAAAAGCCTTTCGAGCCGCTCCCTTTTTACCTTCCGAGGACTTGTATTCTTTGTAAGCAACTTCACCTTCGCGTGCCTTGATATCATTCTCAATCATCTTCTTATAAATCAAGAAGTTGTCCATCTGCCACGGAGTTGGAATCACATCCAGGTCTTCCATTGTGTTTTGTCCTGAGAGCTCCACTAGAGTTATAGTGTTACGATAGATGTCAGGTCCCGCCGACAGCTTCAAGAGGACTTGGCCCCAACTTTCGATCTTATAGCTATATAAGTTAGTATACATGAATATAATCTTTAAATCTATGAAACTACTCACAGGCCGTCATACCGAACACCGAGTCTGGGTGCCCTTTCACTTTTCAATTTGTAGCCCCGCAGAAGTCTGATGACATTCCCGACACACATAAGCCGACGAGCGTGATATGCGGAAACTCTCGATTCGATGATGTGTACCCATTGTATCTTTCCAGAACCTTTAATTTCGAACCCAGAAAGCATGGAAAATGCAACTGGTTTACCATTCACTCCCCAAGTAAACCCGTCCTTTGCATCAGGCACGATCCCATCCCGAACCGCACAATGGGTGTTAAGAAACCAACTACTCATTGTCTGGTTAGCATTTGTAAAATGAGAGACATCTGTGTATTGAAAGTAATTTGTGCTTTGAGAAGCATTTGTTCTTCAAAATGCTTTTATAAATTGAAAGACTCTTATAACTTAAGAGACTTTTATATACTGAAAGCTTTCGAACATTGAGGGGTTTTTGTACAATGAGAGGCTCTTATACAATCAAGAGCATTTTTACATTGAATGGAATTTATACTTTGAAAGACATTTGTGTTCTAAAAAGAATTTGTACTTTAAAGTGCTTTTGTGCGCTGAGAGGCTCTTGTACCTTAAGAGACTTTTATACACTGAAAAGCTTTTGTGCACTGAAAGGCATTGACAGGCATGGGGAACTATGAACTTACGCCCCTGGCTCGAAATTCTCATTAGCTTCCTTCTCCGAAAATGTTGCGGCCCTTCTTATTTTCCACGTAGGACCATCCAATTCGGATATCTTAGCAGTGGTCTGTAGCTCAATATCCCGAAGACAGCCAGATTCCTTCATGAGCCTCAATCGCTCATCATCCATAGTATGAAATCTGTCCCCGAAGGTTTCGATCCACTGATCGCGAAGCTTTTGTGCTTTTCTCATAATCTGTCTGAATGAAGCTCCTTGGCTGAGAAAATTGTTCCTCACGTGTTGCAAAATCTCGTCGACTATCTTGTCCAGCCGGGCATAAGTGATAACCTCGAATTCGAGAGACGGTCCTTCATCGAGGAGGTCATCGATCAGACTCTCCAGAGTGTGTATCTCGTTAATTGGAAATACCGGCTTTCTTAATTCCTTGCGTATGAAGTCTGACTTTGCAAGGCGATAGTCGTCTCCGTCGTCCCGTGGAGGATTCGACAACACTGATATTTTCGATACGGCGCACAAAAGAGACTGGCCGGAATCCGAATATGTTGGAGATAATGGCATCAAATTGAAAGGGGAGGTTACAAATTGATGGAGCGGAGCTACCATAATATCAGCACGATATTCCACCTAAAAGTTAAAAAACACTTCTGTATTTTTTATCTTACACATATGAATTCCTGCTGGAACTTGTCTCGATGAAATCTCCTTTCCTGATTTCGAAAGCTGAACAAGACCATAAGTTTCATCATCCCTTTCCCGAGTACCATCAAGGCCATCGAAAGCCAAGGTCTGAATCACCATCATCGAGTTTTCGGTGTCGATTTCCTGTATCGTGTCTAGATATATCAGTACCTTCGGCAACGGGGGCACCGTGTAATCTGAGAGGGCTTCACTCATTTTAATTGGTATATTTCCACATTCCTCGGATAACACATGGAAAGCGTTGCAGGATTGACAGATATCGATCAAGTCTACTCTGGAGTCCTTGCGACAGGCAAATGTTTCGATAGAACCTGCATGATCGCGACTTCTCAGAAATGGCGAATATATGGTATGTGAATTCATGATAGGCAGCTTCAGAGGACAGTCGCTTCCTCTTGAAATTGTGTCAGTGTGATTCAAATTTCACCCCGCGTGACAAGTCGAGTCGATATGACGTCCAATTGAGAATATTCTCGGACACAATGCCGGGGTTCACATTTTCTTCCACATTTAAAACGCCATTGAATAAACATATTTCTTTCCAAAATTTGTTGATTGATTATTAAATATTTGTGTTGCTAGGATATTGAAAGAAAAGATCAAATGAAGAGATTAGCATCAAAGTACATGTATAACTCGGTCATTTCCTCGGCTGAATGATAATCTTATGAGCAGACTGAACACTTATACGTTCAATACAAGGTCCAGAGGATAATCCCTCTCAGTTCATATTCACACCTCTTCTTTGTACGTAGCATACACGAAGAATATCAAAATTCGATGTCTTGAAAGGTTGAAATCCAGATTTCCAAAGGAAATTCCAAGTAGAATTCCCTTCCCTTTTTGCCAGAAGGATATCTCCACATGCTCATCTCAACCGAACAAGCAACAACAGGTTGAAACTAATGACAAAATACTTGATATCATGATTGTTACGTCTTTACGTGGGCATCTCCGTCAATTTCTCCGCTAGATTCCACGTGGCATATCTTCGTTTCTTTGTTGCGTCTTTTTCATTGTCAGTCCACAGTTTCTACCTTTCTATTTATGAAGAGGACTATCATCGTTACTGTTCAAATTTGTTGGGAGCTGCAGTTGCACACCGTAGATTAGCATTATTCAGGTAATCAATCAGAAATTGGAATTTTAATCCCTCAATACACCGGGATAGAATATTTTCTGAGTTTCCGAGGGCCCTCGTTGCATTTAGAGGTTAATTCCGACTATGGTCCACAGATACATCAAACATCAATCGTAGAGCGTCAATTATATGCCATCTGCTTTGCCGGATAATGCCTGGTAGTTTCTCTCCCGTCCAAGAAAATAATAATATCTTGTTGTCATGCTAAGCTTTCCTGATGTAATTCACGAAAGTCGTGATGCTTTGTTACCAAACACAGCGTAGACCATTCGCTTAAGCGGCAAGCTCCTTATTGCTGTCAAGCAAATTCTTTCAGAATGAGAACGGCAAATTCCCTATATATTGGGGAAATCTGCGTTGTTGATTCCTAATGTCGTTCAGATGCAGGGACTTGATCCGGTCTCCGAAAACTCCTAAGTGATTACTGTTCTGTCTCGTGCGGATTGGTGCATCTTTTCTATAAAATTTCAATTTATGTACCAAAAAAAAACAGGAATTGAACTACATTCAAAGGAGTATATGGCTGGTCGCTGACCCTTGATCGAAACTAGTAATCCTTTCATTGAATGGCTACCTATCAAGAGCTATAGTTTGCAAATTTCTTGTTGCAATTGTATATCATGGATGCAAACACCCTACTGTATAATGCTCAGCGTTTATATAATCTAGCCATTCAGATAAATCATACACTCACTCTAGCCATGTCATCATTCAACCTCTATCTTTTCTCCTGATTTCGTCATAATACCGCCTCACTCTGACTTACATTAAGCCCCATCTCTCAATTGAGAGAGTGGTGCTGAGAGTGAGATGTTTCCAGGGTGATGTTCATCGAATGATGTCATCATTTTGGAAATGCGACCGAAATCGAATCTATCGAGACGCGAACATATTAGCAGGTGTGAGATAAAGGGCTATTTTTGTACTGGAATAACCTTTTCCATCCTGCTTGATTCTTCACTGGCAATTCATTGACTCTAGCCATCTGATCATATTTCATATCCGTCATTTCCTCTCTGGTGCCATTCATGAGAAGATCGCCAGCTCGGGGGCAGCGCGGCTTACGTGCCGTTACGATGTGTAAGGTGAGGTAGTTATTGCCACTCTTAATCTCCTCAATCTCGACCGGCGACAAGCTTTCGCGAAGCTACATCTAGTTAGCCGAGAGGTTCAAAATGGTTAGGAATAGAATACCTGAGGTATATCGTTCTCGAGCTCAATCTGGTATAGGATGAAGTCCTTTAGACGCTGACCGGTAGTCGTAGATCCTCCTACAGGTAGCCGATGAACAATCTCTTTGACATCCCAGAATCTGTGCACAGTTAGCTTCTTCTACGATGAGACAGTGCCTATTCATTAGCTTACCCCGCCCCTTCTAGCCAAGACTTTAGATTAACGGCAGGAATTCCATCACGTGGACGCAATATTGCTTTATGGCGTTCCATGACTCTCTCCATCCAGCCGGTTACGGTATCTGAAAGTTCGCTATCGTAAGATGGTCGCTTAAGGCGATCGGCAATATTATCAGTCCAGTCAGTTTGGGGTGCGCTCTGGTGATATTCTTCACGATTCACACCAGTATGACCTGCTAACTTTGATCTCGGCCTAGGGTCAACTTCCAAAAATTCCACAACTCCACCAGGCTGTAGAATTCTTTTCGGTGTTAGTCGTAGTAGGGAGTAAATCTTAGGGACTCACTCACAAGCGAACATCATCCAAAAAGCTCTTGTAACTCTCAACTCTGTCGAAGACATCTCTCCCACGGATAAAGGAGTATAGATTATGTGGAATAGGATCTACGTGCGCCAATAGGCAATTGAGGTTTCGAACGTTGAAGGCAGGGGCGGTTTGGGTTTGTGAAGAATTTACACGGCTAAAATAATCGGACACGTCCATTTCGGGAGTCGGAACAATAAAATCCCTATGGATTAATTAGCACGTTGATTTCAAACGAAGACAATCATCATACTCAAGCTGAATGTCTCTTTGCACACAAGACCAGTGGTCCGTTTCATCGATTCCCTCCACAGTCCAATCTGGTTGGTCTTCCTTAACTTTGAAACACCAGCTCCCGTCACTACACCCAATCTATCTTATTTAATACGATGCCAATGTACAGCAGAGAAGACATACCTCCAAAACCCGAGGTGGTCCTTGGTAAACAGGAACAGATCGAGATTGCAGCTCTCCACTGACCGGTGTAGATTTCGTCGACGAGCTCGGGTTGTATTCCCAATATGAAAGTGGCTTTTCCTCAGATGTTAAGTTGTCCTTTTCTGAGCTCAATGAGCTCTGACCCCTGATCTGTTCGATGTCGTTCATTCTCGCTCTGAACTAGTGAATGTAAAGTCAGCATGAAGTTCCAAACTTCCTATAGCAATGCGAAGTGCAATATCCAAGGATGAAGGGAAGAACTAACATCATGGTGATATGCTTTTTTAATCAATCTCAATATTTCCGTGACTGACAAATCTTGGGTGTTTTTCGTTTGAAGATGGCTATGAGCATGAACCAGCTCACCGTGTTCATTGTAAACCATGTAAGCTTTGCAGACATCGAACTCCTCACCTTCATGGAAATCATCACACAAGGAATTTTCCAGTTGCTTCTTGCGAGATGGCGATGATTTCATGCCCGAGGATTCCATTTTCTCACACGACTGTGTAGAAGTCGTGAAGGAAATAAGAGGAGAGCCTCCGCACGAGGAACGTTTCCGCTGGCGTAAAGGCGGGGCTCTAGAGATTCTTGTCAGCATGGTGTGTTCTCGATCAGGTACACCGTTCAGCCGTAACAGCGTCTGCATGAATCAACTATGATTTGATCTTGCCATCATAACTTCCAGTTGAACTTTCGGGCGGAGAACATACTTTGGAAGTTGTGGATCGGGTCCATGACCATCAAACCCTCCCAGGGCGGGTATTTTCGGCGATGGGGATGAAGCTCTCAGCTCAATGATTGATACCACACTGTTAGATCTGCCGTGCTTCGGCGACAATTGTGCAATATCATCAATCTCCACCTGGAACACCTTTCCCGTGTGAGAGGTAAAGACCAGGGGCGTGAAATGTTGTTGCTCACATTCATGCTCCATAATTGCGAGATTTGGTGAGGTGATAGAGAGAGGAAGAAGAAAGAAAAAAGATTCAACGAGTATGATTTGTGAGAGAAACAAACCCACCCATTGAAAGAGGTGAGTTTGAAAGGACCTGCCGATTAAGGTTGTCCGACGATCACGATTATGATGATGAAAATGGAAATGAAAATGAGAAGGGAAGTCACGACTGGTGGCCAGATCGAAATAGACCGGTAATATCTTACATTTCTCAATCCACCATTTATTCTGGAGATCAATGGCAGACTAAAATCGTATTTGAATGCAGCATAAAAGCTTATGGCACCTAAGAAAATAATGAGACCAAAAGTGATATATTGTCTTGCTTTAAATTCTCGTCCAAATGTATCTTGAAGAGTCAATGACGAGGTACTTCTCTGTCACGTGTGAACCTCACATCTTAGACGTGCATCGATTGAATCCATCAACCAATTGTTTGTAATGGTTGCATTGTATCTATGTCCCTCGAAGAATCTGGATCCGAGAGTTCAGATCCGATTACTAAAGTCTCTCATATTGCAACCTTTCGCATTCACAACCTCGACGAGAATCCCCCAACATGCTTCAAAAACTTCAATTCCATGGGCTTGGCAATCAGATCCTCATCCTTCAACTTCTTGCCAAAAGCTTTGAATTCTTCCGATGATCCATGAGCTGCAATTGCAGCCTTATCTTTGTAGCTATAAAGTTATGCATCAGCTTCAGATCCATATGTAGCGGATGACGTCAACAATATCAAACTCGCCTCTCAAACATAATGATTTCTACGGCACCCGTCTTTTTGTTGACTTCTTTCTTAATCTCATACTTCAATGTCCCAGGCTCAGTTGCCTTGATATGTGTAGATATTTCATTCAGGAGTTCTGCAACCTAGTGAGGTATAGGGGTTAGTTGTCGCCAGAGCACATGTTGGAGGAGATCGACGCTCACTCTATCTGCTTTTCCCTCCTTGGGAAAGATGATTGCTATCAGATCTATTTGTGACATGATGAATTGGTAATTGAATTGGTATGATGTGGTGTATATCTCTTGCTGATAGTGAGGTTCATATCTCCGTCTGCTCGGTTGTAGACCCCTCTAATTCGGATGTGTTCAAGGATTATTCAACCTCGGCATTTTTGAAGCCAGCCAATCATAGTGGAGTAATGGATCTACACATCGAGCAGTGTCGATTAAGGACTGATTTCATTCGCCATATATGGAGGATTAATACATGATAACACTCGGCTTGGTTCTGAAAATAAGGCTTCTTTTGTTGAGACTTGCGAATGCACCACCACAGAGCAAATCTTCGAAGGCGCATTCCGTGCCCTTCATATGATACCAAGATGGCTACAAAACCGATCTTGATGGTGGCGATGAGATTGCCAACAAGGTGATGTACAGTGAATCATAATCTAGGTTGTTGTTGCTGATGTACTATGATATTAACATTGTTTTTATTTTCAAGCTAGAACATGATATCAAAAGCGGTAACAGGAAGGGGGGGGGGATGATCTTGCTAGCGAGGCTTTTTCTGGTCCCGAAGAACCCTGGCATTAACAAGATTGGGTAGAAGGAGTTGTCAGTATGCGCCCATTTTTTCACAGATGAGCCTTGAATCTTGTGCCAAATTTCAGGTATACAAGATCGAGACCTAATGAGAAGTTAATAATTCGATTATCACTAGATCACTCAGCCAAGTTTCCACTTTCCAACTACGGGATTGCCATGATGAAATCCAAGCACATGATGTCATGCAATGAGAGATTCAGATATAGATAAATGTATAGATAGATTGGTAGGTAGGTAAATAGCTAAGAATGTGTAATAAGTAGTACAATTGAAACAAGAAGCCTTCAACAGTCGCTACTCATTCACATACGCAAGTTGCATCCTCTTCAACCGCTCAGTTTCGCTCACTCTTGATGCTTCCCAAAACCATTTCTCCTATACCCAAAAAAAGAAGCCGCTTCGCCGAACCCGATTCAAGAGGAAGAAAAACATGGCGACGCCGGTAAATGCAGATGATTGTGGATTGCGAGGTGAAGAGATGTGGTTGATACAAAGGGAAAGTATAGGTAGATGGTATGATGATAAAACTAAGGAGTAGATCTTCCTCATATCTGGTAGAATTTCATGTAATAGCGTAATCGTCTCGTATCGTCAGGGCTCAAGGTCGTTGTATGTAATGTATCATCATGGTGTGCTTTAGCTTTTTTTCTCGTCGCCAAGTAGAATTGGTCTACATTGGTTTGCTATTCCATCCTCTGATATCGGATAGACTTTGCGATAACAACGTCGTCGAATGATTCGTGAAGTTAGATCACCAGCCCCATACGGTGGCTAAGAAGTGTGCCATGTTCACACGTTTACCTCGCATCTCGACCATCCATGGATGTTCTAACATTCGCCAAGGTGAGGCACGACGAGTGGGGTCTTTCTCGAGACTAATCTGAAGTTAGTATGACTTTCTTCACTCAAATGAACTAGGGCTGAACATACCAACACTCGATAAAGTATTTGAAGCTGTCACTCCATTTGATGCCGGCATCGGGCTCGTCCTTCAATTTTGGAATAGGTTGTCGAACGATGTATGTTAGAAGGTCGATCAATCCAGCACGAGGTTGCATTTCTGATCCATCTGCTGGGAATGGGAAGCGATGTTGGGCTACTTCCAAAAGTGTTACACCAGTTGACCAGACATCGGAAGTGATGGTGTATGATTGACCAGTAATACGTTCAGGCGCCATGTAGTAAGATGTACCAATGAAGGTATTTGCGTCACCCTTTGTACCGAACTCACCACTTACACCGAAATCGCATAGTTTTACTTGACCATCGCGACACAGGAGAATATTGGAAGGTTTGATATCTCGGTGGATGATCTTCTTCCCATGTAGGTATGTCAAACCGTTTAGGACACCTTCGGCAACCTTTCCGAGGACCTTCTCACCAGTGCGACCACCAAGTTTCTTTACTTCACGATAGATTGAGTCGAGAGAACCACCTTCGCAAAATTCCATAGCAATGGAAATGGTGGCCGTCGATGGTTCTACGAAAGCTCCGTAGTAACGGCAGATATGTTCGTTAGCACAACCCTTGTTGAAACCTAATTCACGGACGATTTGTTTCTTGACATCAGGATCGGGATTTGTGGTAATAATCTAAGAAAGTCAGTAAGCGGCGTAGAGGATATTGTGAGGCACAGCGAATTACCTTTAACGCGAAGACAGTCTTTCCACCCTTCAGCATGCATCGAGTTACTGCACCTCCTGCTCCCTCTCCCAAGCTTCCGAGTTCCTCAATCCTCTTTTCCATGCTTGCTATCCGCCATCCATCATCATCTAAATCTTCAACATCTAATGTTCTCCCTTTCTCTAAGCTGAGCTTGTCGAATGCTTCGAGTCCATTCATGCTACCATCGCGCTCCATGCCAACACCTCCCTCGCTCCTTTCCGAGTATAATGAGCCTACAGCTGATGACGGGTCGGGTGTACCTTGCGGCTTGCTCAAACCATATTGCGATGCTAATGAGAATGCAGAATACTGGGAACCTGCAGATGTTGGACCACTTCCTTTCCCATCCATCGGTCCAAAGCTACCTGATCTTGAATGTGCCGCACTACTTTCGCTTCCCCCACTTGCAGATTGTCCTGGTGCAACTGCACCCCTTCCAGATTGTTCATATGGTGTAGCATTACTTCCCATAGGAGTGGCTAGTTGTAATCGAGGTAATGCCGGTCGCGCAGGCATCGAGCCAGGCATTTGAAGTGTGAGACCTTTTGTTGCAGGAGCATTGACGGGCTTAGCATTAGGAGAAGGTGGTATGGCTAGGCCCAACCTTGGTGTCCTTGCGCCGCCATTTCGACTACCTGGAATCGGAGGGCGTAATAATGGAGCTGGAGAAGACATGTTGGGTAATGGGTTGAGGGGGAGATTGCTCGTGGTCTTCGAATCGGTAGTGTGATCTTCGTATTGTCTACTCATATTACACTCAGAATAGTCGAAAGGTTGCGGCGTAAAAAGGAAACGGATACGGCAAGATTCGAAGTCGTTGCCGTTGTCTTAAGTTCCGAATCTCGGGTCACACCGTTGCCGGTGTTCTTTATGTTATTGTACTGATCTTGCATCGGCATGCAGTCCACCGCTGCAAGAGACCGTTGCTGCAAACGAGGAAATGCTTTTATATGGTTGAAATGGGTCCGAGGTCCGTCTTGTGACTGATGCCAATTCTTGAAAAGTTGGCTAGGTTGGATGTTGGATAAATTGAATGAATAACAGGTAGAGAAAGATTTGCTGCGTATAAGGATTTTTGTGACAACTCTCGTAAGGATGGCAAGGCAATTTGTTCCAACTTCCAGTTCCAGTTTCCAATGTTGGGTAGGTGCTCGTAATAATCTGCGGGTATTCAGACCGAGACTCGTTTCCGTTTCAAAGCTTATCGTCACGAAGTGTGGGTCGATAAAATAGTAAATTGAGGGTATGGTTCTTGGGAGGGATTTGGCGGAAAGAGGGGAAAAGGATATTTAATAATCCTTTGTATAGTAATATTTGAAACAATTGGAGAGGATTCTTCTTTTTAATCGGAAGATGTATAAAAGTCGGTATAATATGTAAATAATAAGAATCAAATAACAAGTAGGTAGGTATTGATAACAACAAGCACAAACAATGGTGTGTTTTTCTTCTTCTTTAACAATAATAAGGGAATGAACTGCTGTTGGAAAGAAGAGATGGTAATGGTGATAAAAGAATGTTTTAAAGGGAAGATTGGATTCCCTTAAATCGAAATGGGATTGGATGGAAAAGCCCGCCGTGCCCGCATACACGTTAAAAAGCTGCAAGGGAATACAATATTGGGGTCGATGCGCGTACGACAAGAGTTTATATTTAATCCTTGTAAAAGAGAGTTGGGTCTTCTTTGGAGGGAGAAGGGGGGCAGAGAGCAAGGAGGGAGCGAGCGAGGGAGACAGGGAGAGAAGGTTATATATATATGGAGTAGATCAACAAAGTATTATCATGAGCATTGTCATAAATGGTAGCCGAAAAGGAACAAACCAACAAACAAACAAACAACGGACGAGAGCGATGAGGATTGAAATAAGTATTGTGACCGGACTAGACCGATTGGATTTACCAAGGTAGGTATGAGAATGCAATCGAATGTATGAGTTGAGTACAGAATAGAGAGTAGAGAGGTGAGAGGCTCAAGAGGACGAGAGAGTGCAATGGAGATCCAAGAAACTACCGGGCATTCCTTCGACTAACTAACTAACTCAACCAACCAACCGCCCTGAATGTTTCTATTTAAAAAAGATCTCTTCTTTTCTTTTGCAAATCATTGTTACCAATCTATACTACTCAATGCCTGTTTATTTTTCACTCCTTACCTCGTCGCTTCATCAGTACTACTGCACAATCTAACGAGTTAGGATAGAACGTAACATGAATTCTTTTTACAGCATCCCGGGGATTGGCTATCAATCAAAATAGGACGAGCTACGGATCTACTCCAATTCCAGGGACCTTTGAGTCTTGTCTCTTAACGGCTCAACGGCTATCCTATGTATATTGGTTCAACCTTGTTCGCTTGGGTAGCATAGACATAGATGCAGCACGGCGCCAAACTAGTTGTAGATTTCTATGGAGACCGCTGCATCTGGCTACTCTTCCCGAAAATCATAAAAAGGCAGGTCGAATATTCGGTGGATGATGCTCGAAAAGCTGTCGTCGTCGCTGGCATCGTCGTCTACCTTCATCAATCAATTAGAGGTGCTTGCTTATCTTCGAGTACATCGGTGTTTCATAGCGAATTGGACAATTAGGGTTCAGCCATATACATATTTCTCTTCGTAACAATCCCTCTTTCGTAGCTGAATTCTACTCGGTATACTCCGTGCAACCCAATCACTGGTATAAATCATGGGGGGGCGTAAGAATAAAGTGCAGTAATAAAGGTATGAATGAGGAGAGGTGAGATGATGGTGGTCAGAGAAATGCAGTCATACAGAGAGCGCCGATTTTCAGAAGCACTCTTATGTATCTATTTGCAGATTAGATTAACATCAAGAGTATTTTCGGTACCGGACATATGCAATGAAGAAGCTCTGCAAGTCGCTTCGTATATTCATCAAAAGGAGTACTTCCCAATTCTACATTGCTATCTCGCTTCTCATTATTCAATGTGATCAGATAATGGATAGTTGAATAGTTGTACACGTTGAATTATTGGGTTTTCGCAAGCCAAGTAAATCATTCAAACCAATTCATAGGCTGTCAATGTTCTCTTTACGGAGTAGTTGAATCGAATGTGGTGAGCCGCCCAAACTGCCGGTTCCTGGAATTCCCCTTCCCCATATCTTTTAGTCTGGCACGAAATACACCACTTCGTATATGAAAAAATCAGAGCTAGCTCAAGAGACGGGAGTCAAAATCAATCTAATTATAACTAAAGAAAGTATCGCTTTCTTTGTTTCTCTGATCACTCACTAGATCACTCACTAGATCAATTCTTCAAGAATGAAAAGGATAACCGAGCTATTTTTATAGAGAATCTTGCATGAGTGATTTCTATTTCCATTTCTATGCAGAATTAATGCTTGTACTTGTAGACAATTGGTAATTCGTAGTACAAGACTATGAACTCACCTGCCCATGTAAATATCAATCCAGGTAATCCTACTGGTTGAACTCCTTGTCCCAAATCAGAAACTTTGAGAGAGGCGATGAACCCCGCCAAGCTTTTTAGCGCGCGCGAATTTGGCAGATGCCATAGTACAGTCAGCAAATGGTAGTGAGCGAGCCATCAAGTAAGGGAAAAAAATAATTTCCTCTAATTTTTTTAAAACACCAAAAACGACGTGGACCACCCAAGATGCCTTCCAAAAAATCCATACAAGGATCCAAGACTGTCGATCAAGTTTCAATTGAAGCGCCCGAATTATCCCCACGATCAAATCACAATTCCTCATCCGATGACGAACAAGATGAACAGGATGACATTTCGCAATCCAGTGCGGGTTCAGATTCAGATTCAGATTCAGATTCTTTAGACAGTCAAGCTTCACGGAAACGGCGGAAGACATCCCAGGAGCCAATGCAAAAAGACCTTCCCTTGATTGCTACCACATCTGTTCCTTCGCGAGTGAAGGTTAAATCGCAAAAGAATTCTCTCGATGCCAAAAATGTTAGCAATGGCTCAATATTGGCTCCTACAGATGCGCAAACCACTTTTGCTGCCTTGGATGTGAAGCCATGGTTGGTGGGATCGCTGGGATCTATGGCTATCAAGCGGCCTACAGGAATCCAAAAGGGCTGCATACCAGAAATATTAAGGGGAAGAGACTGTATAGGAGGTAGTCGCACAGGTTCTGGAAAAACAGTGGCATTTGCTGTTCCAATCCTACAAAAATGGGCTGAAGATCCTTTCGGGATCTTTGCTTTAGTGCTTACTCCCACGAGGTAAGAACTTGCCGTGTTGAATATGGTATCATCTGGCTGACATCACTTTCTTAGAGAATTGGCATTACAAATTTACGAGCAATTCAAAGCGATCTCATCTCCTCAATCTCTCAAGGCTGTCCTGATAACGGGAGGCTCGGACATGCGACCCCAGGCAACGGCCCTTGCTCAACGACCACATATTGTTATCGCAACCCCTGGTAGATTGGCAGATCATATTCGAACCTCGGGAGAAGACACGATTGGCGCTTTACGTAGGGTGCGCATGGTGGTTCTTGATGAAGCGGATCGATTACTTGCATCCGGTAGCGCAGGAAGTATGCTACCAGATGTTGAAGAATGTCTATCTATCCTTCCACCTCCCGCCAAACGACAAACTTTGTTGTTCACGGCTACAGTCACTCCAGAAGTGCGAGCTTTGAAGGATATGCCTCGCACACCAGGGAAGCTTCCGGTTTTTGTTTGCGAAGTGGATACACAGGCTTTGGCGATTCCACCTTCCCTCAACCAAATGCATCTGCAGGTACCAGTAACACATCGGGAACACTATCTGCATATGTTCCTACTTACCGAAAAAAATCTACCGAAATCTATCGTTATCTTTTGCAATCGAACCGCTACTGCCGATTACCTTACCCACTTGTTGCGACTTCTAGATCATCGAGTTACAGCCCTCCATTCTAGACTTCCACAAAGACAAAGAATTGATAATTTGGGTCGATTCCGTGCCTCTGCGGCCAGAATCCTAGTCGCAACTGATGTAGCTGCTCGTGGTCTTGATATTCCCGAGGTGGGTCTAGTAATCAATTACGATATCCCCAGAGATCCAGATGACTATATTCACCGAGTTGGACGTACAGCCAGAGCTGGAAGGAAAGGAGAAGCTGTTTCATTTGTAGGCCAGAGGGATGTACAGTTGATACAGGCCATTGAGAGCAGAGTAGGAAGACAGATGGAAGCTTGGGCCGAGGATGGCGTAAATCTGGAAACGAGAGTCATCAGAGAATCGCTCAAGTTGGTAGGAGAGAAGAAACGTGAAGCTATGTTAGAAATTGAGGAAGGACGGGAAGTTGGTGGAAAGCGAAAGAGGGGCATGAAAAAGCTGAACTGAATTAAAAGAGAGCAATGATACCCAAATATTAATGTTTTTACACACACGAAAAAACAATATTTTACGGCCCGCCAGAAAAGCACTTTGCGGAAGGTTTTGCGGAAGGTTTTTTTTACATTGGAAATGTTGTTTCCTATGCTAGGTTTTGTGCATCATTACATCTATTCTTGCTATCCATCCTATTCTTATTGTTCATCCTTGTTTTATTGCTTATCCTACTCTTATTATTTGTTCCACTCTTATTGTTCAATGACTATTAAAGGTTACATTGCAGCCACCATTCCGCTCGGATGCCAGCTGCAGCCATGCAACTAACTGTATGCAGTAGGAACGATCCTGGCGATGTTGCACATCAATGCGGGGGTGTTCAGCTGAAGAATTGTTTAGCTCATCGCTGGTCTTTCTTGAACAGATCTTGTTTCGTTTCTTTTCATCTCATTAATCTTGTCTCTCAAAAATTCATCTCAAAATGTCCTCCTCGACTATTTCGCAGAAAAAATTGGTTGATACTTTATCTATTGCTGAGAAACTGGATGTTGTGCTAGTATACACGAGTATCTGTATGCAACCCCTTCATTTTCTCCAATGCTTTCTTTCTGATGTATCAAAACATTACAAACTTGGACTAACCAGAGGAGCCCGAAATAGTAGGAAACGCATTCTTCGGTCTCCTGACTGGTATATGGCGTACGAGAAATGCGAAGAGGGGAAGTTATAAGAGATATGTCCTTCTTACAGTTGTGAGGACTATGTGTAGGAGAATGAGTCCTAGGCAAATTCTGTGAGTTGTCTTTGAAACTGGCTGAAAACACTGCGGACTTGCTTGAGGTGTTCACTGGAATACATTGTGTTTAGTTCTTCAATGGTCTTTATCTCAATTCGCCATCGAGTTGCCATAATGAATAGTGAGGGTAGAAGCTTGGCATCACATGCTAATGAATAAGATATGTCAATCCAAACACCGATCATGCATACGAAACCGTCTGCAAGCAGCGGGGTGTAGAACCCTTGAGCGAGACTTTGGAAGATGGAACGCAGGCGCACTGGATAGGCAAAAAAGGAGCGAAGAAAATAATTCTTAATTTCCATGGTTCGTCCAAAGTTCTTCTCATTGTGTCACATACAATATCTGAATCGTTCGTGTCTATTAGGAGGTGGTTTTGCACTTCCTGCAAGTCCTGAAGCCGTCGAATACATGTTTAGTCTTGTGGATGGTGCGGAGAAAGAAGGAAAGAGTTTGGCGGTATTGTTCCTATCTTACGGTATGCTATCTTACCTTATATCTACATGTAATCTGAGTATTGGTATCTGAATACTGATAAATGCATACAGATCTTTCCCCGAGTGTGGTCTATCCTCGGCAATTGGAACAAGCTGCCGCATTGCTGAATCATGTCGTTCAAACTTTGAAGTAAGTCTACCCTTTAATTTTGTGAAAGTGGATGTCCAGTAGTCCGGATTGTATCCCAACAATCCAAAACTTAGGAATATTCAAACCCTTTGAAGCATTGAAATAGTTTTGATTATCAAATTGATTTGAAATAATGAATCTATATATCGATAACAAATCTTGAAGCTAGAATCTTAAATGAATCGCAGTCCAGATTATTGGAAAAGCTTAGCTCTCATTATCACAAGCTCCCAAAAACTAACTGTCACATCTCCATTCTTTCAGCTACGCTCCATCCTCCATAATCTTAGCCGGCGACTCCGCAGGCGCAAATCTCGTCCTCGCTCTGCTGTCTCACATCATGCATGGCCATCCAAATGAAAGCATTCCTCGAGTTCACCTTTCAGAACCACTGGATGGTGCTGTACTTTTAGCACCTTGGGTTACATTTGACACCGGATCTAAATCATACGAGAGGAATGAATACAAAGATCTAATTCATCCCTACGCTATCAAAGTTGTAAGTTTCTGTTCTTCAATTGCACTTCCTTCATATCTCTCCAACCTCATCTCAATCTCACTATCCAATCAATTCGGGTATTACTCTGCTAACCTAGACTCATTAACCAAAAGTGGTCAAGCGATTATCAGGCTTTTGCTCCATCAGATAACTACATTGAACCACTCTACGCTTCCTCATCATGGTGGTCACGTCTTCCCACCGCCGTATCATCAATTCTAATCGTAGCTGGTGAAGACGAAGTCTTTGTAGACGATGTGAAAGCCTTCGCGGACAACTTGCAAAAAGTAGGAGCGGAAACAGGTGATGTGAAAATTGAGTTGTTCGTGGTGGAGAATGAGTATCATGACCAACCTAATTTTGGGTTTGGAGAGGATTCCCTTGGAAAGAAGGGTAGTCAAGGGTGGGAAATTGGAAATTGGGTTTGGAGAAGATGTTAGATGTTGAGATAGCAGGGATTAATCGGTTGTAGGCACGGGTATGGAAGTGAGAAATGGTTTGGGTCTTCTCCTGGCATCATAATTATAACAATGATTGTCTGGTTGAAGTTTGCTTCTATTGTCAAGCCGAGATCAGTGTCCGCTTTTTATATCAAGGGTCAACTTTTCGTACTTCGAGATATTCGTTACACAACACTCACATAGCCCAACTTCGAATATTTCTTATTTTGTGTGCATGATATTTATATTACTTGTGATGCGCTTGTTTGCTATAAGTTTCCAAAGACGTCATTCGAATTGATACATGCTGCATCCTATGTTTAAATGTAATACCTTGAGCCGACGGGCGGAAGAATTGACCTTGCAGAAATCTTCAGTGAGATTACAATCAAGACAATAGGCGCAATGAATCTCCTAGTATCACATTCATATCCCCTCACCTTTGCTATCGATACATATACCCCAATACCCAGCATTATTTTCAACCAATATGTATTCGTTTAGCGGAGTCAGCAAGGAGATTGCTTCTGAGGGCCCCAGAGGTCGTCGAATTGACTGGCTTGAATGCGCTAAACAGGGTATTGGCCACAGAACTCACGCGCGTGAGAAGCTGGGATGGCAGGGACTGGCCCCCCTATCATTTTGCTATTTTTTTGGGTGGTAGTGATCTTGAGTTTTTGGGAGGTTTTTTTTTTTGAGGGGCGCGGGCTGAGGTTGGAGATTGGGGATCGGGGATTGAGCGACGATGAGGTGGTGGACCCACTTGTTTTGTGGGAGGAAATGAGGGGATTTTTGAGAGTGAATGTTGGGCGGTGAAGCACGTGGGCAGGATAAGTTGGTAGAATTTGAGGACTTCCGTATTTGAGATTGACACAACATAGATCGGTGCATGCAAGCAGTTTTGTGGAAATATCACTGTAAAATGGAGGATGAGAGATAAATATGGATGCGCAAACTCAATTGATACACTTTAGGCTAAACTTAAGAAGACCAACCCTCTTACATCTTCCTTGCCATGATATAATAATGCATCTCATCATCAGAAGCAATGCCTGCACTTGGTCGTGGCGTAAATAAATCACTCTTTGTGTAAGTTATCTCAAAACCAGCGGCCTCAATCACGCTTTCCCAACCCTGTTTTGTGAATGCTGTCATGGAACAACATATTGATCCCATGAACATCATTTCAACATCCGTGGCGCACAATCCATCCGCATCATACATCGAAGGTGTTGTTTTGAAGTCTTCGGCGCAGATGGTGCCGATACACCAGAGTCCGTTTGGTTTCAACCAACTGGATATCTTTGAGGCCATTGTCTTCATCTCTTCGCGAGACAGGCAGAAGAGGGAAAATATGGTAAAGATGACGTCAAAGTCAGGAGGAGTGTTGGTCTTCTCGAATCGAGGGGTATAATTCAACATGTCCGCTTGCGTGAATGAGCCCGTGGGAACGCATTTCATGGATAGATCGATCATGGCGCCGGATAGGTCGACACCATGAAGATCATGACCATGGGCTGCCATCGTGTATGAGACAGGCTTTCCAGTTCCACAGCCAATATCGAGAACTTTTGCCTTGGTGGGTAGTTCGCGAAGGGTTCTCTCAATGAATTCTAGGAGACCGATGTCATGGGAAAAAGCACCCTCGTAGGTTCTAGCAAGATGATCGTAGTACTCGACAGAAGGATAATCTTCCCTTCCTGGCGCCTGTGGACATGGGCTAGGAGGAGCAGCCTTGGCCTCGTCAACAACAGTTGAAAGGAAGTCGGGCTCGTCGATGATAGCCGAAGGAGACATTTGGGTGATAATGTTTTCTGATTATTTCTAGGTGTTGGGTGTTGGGTGTTGGTAGCAACTTAGGATGTTGAAGGATGAGCACTTGGGTCTGCTTTTATGTGCATTTGTTCTTGATTAGTTGTAATTTAAACCGTAGAGTCATCGAACCGTATTTGAAAAGGTCGAGACCTCGTGCCTTCCATGTGCGTACGGTAGAATAACAAGGCTTCGCAACTTCCTCGTACCGCACCCTCTGTAACTTGATTGTAACTCTTTCAAAAGGGATATCGGGAACTTCAAAATCCCCAAATTAGAGTGGTAAGATTAAACGGGTAGAACAGCAGTAAAAACAATGTTTTTGACTTCAAGCTACCATACGATGACGAACGAAGAGTTCATCAAGCATTGAGACACAGACATGGAACGTAGTGTCCAAGGCCTTTAATGCATTTCGGGTCGTCCCATAGGAGAAAGAAATTACCTGTCTTGTAGAAGTATATCATTGAATGTCAAAACTGGGACATCAATATGCGACCGACCGAGTTGAACAATGCACATGTAATTCACACTCCTAGCTAGTTAGTGAATTGGTTACGACTGGAACCAAGGGCTTCCAGAACAACGAAGCGCAAAAGGTCACATGGTGACCCTTTCACATGCACGACTCGCAATCATGAACTACAAAGTTTGCACAGTGATGATTTATCTTGACAGATGAAGTTGGACATCACAAGAGGTCTTGATAAGTGTGGACGGAATGAAGATAGGGATGTCTGCTAAGCTTTGACTAGCTTCAAAGTAGATCACCGTCAGCCCTGAAGTGCATGGATTTCACCGACATGAAATGACGATATCTGGCGTGTCGAACATTCTTCTGATGGAATACAATTTTGCGATTGCTTCTATTGTTGTTGTGCCATATCGGATGTGCGTGGAAGTACAGTACAGGCGTAACATATTTTCTCGGGTACCTCTCAATTTCTAGCAAACTGTATGAAAGCAAACATAGATCTACGTTTGCAAATAGCAGACTTGATATCATATGATGCCAAAGTAATTGGGGGGATGTAAAGGATGACACGCGTGTGAAATGTAGAGTCGAGCTCATTCTCGTAATACAAATGCGAGAGACTGCAGACCGAAAAGCTCATGTAAGTCTGCATATGCCGCCATAACTCTACTTTTTCAGCAAGGAATGTCAGGCCATGTCGTGTTTTGACAGCATTGATATGGAGTGAGTCCAAGTCTCTCAAGCACACCAGAGTGACCACAAAGAGGGCATAGAACTCAGATATATGATTCAGGTTCGCAACAACGAAACTTGAGCATTACGAGCCCAAAGTTATCAAAAGGTTGCGGATATTCTGAGTGTTCCACACCTATCTTGATTACGCGAGTTCCCACGGCCGTGGTTAATGGATATTCCAAGGGAAGGGCCAGTATTGTAAAGGTGGTACAATCAATGGTTTGATACTGGCCTGATGACCTTACGCATATTGAAGGCGGGAAGCGAAAGCTCCGTCATTTGTTGGAAGTACAAGAAAGAGCAACAGTGCCATGTAACCGTCATCTATTTATATACTATCAAGCTTCGAGCCGTTAGTTTGTATTTCTGTGTGGCCTTTTTATCCATGTAAATGGCATCACACAGTGCGATTCGACAAGCGCTACATATGGTTCGTCTGTATATGTCATCGCAGAGACAACTTTGCTATATTGCCATCTAGAAGCCCGCTGCACGATAAGTTTGGTAACTGGAATTTGTTCGTCGGTCGCAGTTAAGGGACGCCGTGTCACTCTCAGCCTTTTCGATGCAGATGTATCGCTGCCTTTCAAAATCCCCCAAGTCTCAGTTGACCATGCGTCATGAAGTCGGTATGCATTTGGAGGGAGACATTGCCGTTCGTACTCACACGGTACGCGCATACTGAAAGTAACGCCTGCAACCAGAATGCTGGAACTTACAACCTGTGTATGCACATGAAGGGACTCCTTACTTTCCTGTAGATAATCTTCAAGTTCATTATCAACGTTACTTTCGTTCCGGCCCAAAACCCAATCCTTCGACGAAATCAACTTTCCCTATATTTTTGATGAAAACACAAAATGATCAACCCCCAAAATTATTAGTCGGGCTCACCGGGAGTAGTGATCAATCGGACTACAACTCATATTTTCCTATTCATTACA
>PQXJ01000323.1:0-42406 GCA_004786225.1 Botryotinia narcissicola | reverse complement strand
TTAAATTATTTCCATTGTAATTTAGTTACCCCTATGCTTATAGCTAATCTTATTCGTGTACTAGGCCCGAAGTGATAAATGTAAGGGGTCTCAAGCCTCTAATTGGTCATTGAGCCTCAACCATGAATGGGGAATTTTCGATAGGCGGCGGGACAGCAAATTGTGCAGATTAGACTCGAAAGGCTGGGCAATAAAATCGTTGGCATTTTTGGATACACCGGTAGTGAAAAGAAACGGTGAATGAAGGGTCAGAGTGAGGATCTCTATCACGGTGCACCGAGGTCTCAGAATCCTTCAAATCATTCACGTGTAATGAAGACTGGGCAATAGATTGAAAGGTATACTTCATTGAGGAAGTTGAAAAGATAATATTTGCTGGGTAGGAAAAGGCAAACAGAACCATTGTTTTGATTTGTAAGGCTATCGATCAGCCTTATCACGTGCATCCATGTCCAGCTGCATTAGTCAAATTCCTGATTTCGAATTTCTTCGCCTCTTCTTCAGCCTTTCCTAGCTTCTATCATCAAGCCATCAAAATATCAACGTCACTTTATCGCAAAGGACACACTAAATCACACGATATCGACACCATTATCCTACGAATATCATAACAAAGTATAAATTCCTTAATCATGCCACCACAAATCAAACAAGATCTCAATCGCTCCGGATGGGAAACTACCGACTTCCCCTCCGTCTGCGAAAATTGTCTTCCCGATAACCCTTTCGTACAAATGATTAAACAAGACCACGGCGAAGAATGCAAACTTTGCACACGACCTTTCACCGTCTTCCAATGGAAAGCTGATCGCACAGCTCGTAGTAAACGCACCAATATCTGCCTCACATGCGCGCGATTGAAGAATTGTTGTCAATGTTGTATGTTAGATTTGAGTTTCGGTTTACCGATAGTGGTTAGAGATGCGGCGTTGAAGATGATTGCACCAGGACCGCAGAGTGAGGTTAACAGAGAATACTATGCGCAGAATCATGAGAAGGAAATCGAGGAGGGAAAGGGAATGGAAGAGTATGAAAAGACGGATGAGAAGGCTAGAGAACTCTTGAGGAGGTTGGCGAACAGTCAGCCTTATTTCAGAAAGGGGAGAAAGATGATTACGGATGGGGAAGGTAGTGGTAGCGGTGCCGCAGATGGAAGTCAAAGTGAGAAGGGAATAGCATTGGCAACCAAGGGACCAGGACCGATCCGAACACGAGATGGACAACCGAGCAGGGGTGCTGGTCGGGGTGGTAGAGGCGGGGCCAGAGGAGGGAGAGCTTTCCCTAGTGCGGCGCAATTACCACCAGGGCCTCAAGATATCTTACCACCTTCCGACAAATCAATAACTTCGCTTTTTATTACTGGTGTTGAAGACGACTTGCCAGAATATAAGATTAGGGATTTCTTCTCGCCATACGGGAAATTAAGATCATTGGTCTGTTCGCACATGTCACATTGCGCATTCATTAATTATGCGACGAGAGAAGGAGCCGAAGCTGCAGCAGAAGCCTTACAAGGAAAAGCTATAATTGCAGGTTGCCCGTTAAGAGTACAGTGGGGAAGACCCAGACCCATTGGTACCATGGATAAGGATGAGCGCATAGCTACCGGCAGGGAAGGACGATCCGCGTTTTCGAGTTCGGGTTCGGGTTCACAGAGAAGAGCGATTGAGGGTGGTGCTTCACAAGCTGCAGCTCCTCGGGATGACTTGGCTAGTATGTCGGCAGTACCTGCTCCACCTGGTGCAGGCGATGTGCAATATGCCAGTTTGGCCGGTAATTAGGGGTTTTGATGGATGTAAATCATTCTTTTGGGAGTTGGGGAGTTGGGGAGCCAAAGGGTCTGGGAAATGGAGTGCTCTTTGTATGTCTAGAAATACATTGCATATAATGACAATTGTGGCCTCTATGGTCACGACATATACCTATTTTGCTTTGTGTCAATTTGTCTGTAAAACTTCCTCGCTATACATGTCACCCTTTAGCCCTCTCATTACCGGCCTCGACGTCCTATATTTACATATCCACTTTTACGCCCCTAAGTCTCATTGTCTTCAGGAACCAATGTATCCTCAGACAACCTAGTCCTTACACGTCTTCCCGTCAATAGTAACATTCTTGCCATTCGGCATCTTGATCGTATCATTATCTCCTCGTTCTGTATCTTCGTGAATGTTTAACTCTGTAATCTGTTAGCTTGATTTTGATCCCTCCATTATGTGAAGATTTTGACATACTGTATTTTTCATCCCCCTCTGCTTTCTGTCCCTGCACCACATTTCGCCTCAAAAATTGCGCAACGTCTTCTGCATGCGCAATGGCAGCTACAGATTCTGGTGATTCGGGAGCGAGAGATCGGTTGGCGAGGAAAGTGCTACGGGCTTGTTTGCGCGCGGAAGTGAGGACCGCGATATCTTCTATGAAGGGGTTAGATACTGGTTACTCTTGCAATTGTCGTTGTGAGATGGACAGGAAACCACGAACCATTGAATGCGACTCGAGTCGCACGAAGGAGATGTCTGTAGGCTGCTAAGGCCATGGCTTTTGATACCTGGAAAACTACATATCATATTTTGGTCAGTATACTTCTATCCTTTGACAAAATCAAACGACAGCGATATATCTTTTTGTCGTTCTTCCTTTTAGGCGATGATGACTACCCCAAAAAGCAATTTCCAATGGAACTGTGCCACACCCTGCTTTGTGTAGAAAACCAGGCATCCTGCGACTTCTATCTGTGGATCAGATAAGATAGCTGAAAGGAGGTCAACAGGACTACGCGATGCAGACTATAGTGCAGCCTTCGAAACCATGGGGGTTAGGAGATGCTTTGGAAAGATAAACGAGGCACATAGCCAGGTTGATAACATAAGAAGGACATTCCTAACTACTTGGGTATATTTAGGCGATAAGGGCTGCAGTGAAACTGCAACTTCCCTAGGGCCTTTCACATTACCCATAGCATGGAACAGCGACACGATAGACAGTGGAATTCAAAGACAAGGCAACCGCCGGGATCTTAGCACAAGAGATAACTCGCCGAGAAAAAGCTATGTTTGAGGCTATTTGTAGACTGTATGTGAGCCCCAAGAAAAGCTTCCAACGTCCTTGAAGAGCAGGAATTCACGTCTACGGCGCCCAGCCCGGTTTCTCAGGCCTTTCAAACCACGGTATAGCGCGAGAAATACAAACGCGCATGCACAACTTGCTCAAGTCATCCATCTGAAAGCCCAAATTTGCATTCAAGAAGCTCAACTCCTCTAGCAGAATGCGAATTCGTCGAAGAACACAGTGAAACTAGATCGTGCTTCCCAATGAATTGTCAAGCAACGCCAAGCTGTTCAGCAGAAGTCGAGAGCTTTGGGAAGTCTAGTCCAACTATGGTTACTGGAGAGCCCCAAGCCATACCACCCACAACTTGGGCAGACCTTGATGAAGAAGTCCGTCCAAAACGCGCCCGAAAACAGTTTGAAAAAAAAACTTGAAGAGAGTAAAAACGACAAGTAAGAACAAAAAGCAGAAGTAGGAGAAGGAGAAGAGACCTGAGCTGAATTACGCACCTTAAAAGCTTTGGCGGAAGTTCGTTAAGCAGAGCCTACGGCTACAAACGAGAGCGAGGAGAGAACTAAGGTTGATCAAATACTAGCGGGACACTAAAAAGATTGGCCTCAATGAGAATTATCTTCTATGAGAATGGGGGACTAAATTCAAACACTGTGAGGAGGATGAAAAGACTGGAATCTCTGTTAAGAATCGCAAGGAAAGTGATGCAGCGTGATCTCAATACAGCGCAGGAATTCCGTTCAAGCACATTAAAAAAGATCTCTTGGTGAAAGACTTTGGGTTGCTTAGCTAAGCATTCTTTTAGTACACCAGGTACATCAGACCGACCTGTTGAAGTGGCACTGAATATTCGACGCAGGGTGTCATATTCAAATAGTCTATATGATTTTCAATACAATCAATCAAGCCAATTGTTCTAATTATTTTTGAACTATGATGTTGCTGGGAGACCACCCTCGGCCGTAGCCAATAATATACACCAAATTTGTAAACTTCTATTCGTGCATCTAGAGCGTTGAAATAAGTCCAAAGAATTGACACACGTTGGAAAAGAAGCTGAGTAAGTATGAAGTCTTGGACAATAGCACCAAAATCTCATGGGAATGATTTAAGACCAAATTCTGGGATCTACTTGGATGTTGAATGCGAAGATCTTACATGATTGGAGTCGCAGGCAAGTGTTATCTACAAGCGGCTGCGCGGCATAAAATAAGGGCGGTGAATTTAGCGAACAATTTTTTCGATCCTAGCATTCTAGCCTTTTCTTTCTCCCCTCCAACTTGTAAATAAAGCATTCAATAATCAAAAATGGCGTCCCATACTCAAGTCGCTTTACCTCTTCCTGTCCTTCCAGAAGGATGGTCCGCCGAGAAGGATTTCAACTCCGTTGGTAGCGTTTCTGCTGCAACTCAACGAAGCCTTGAGCCTGTTGGTCCTCACTTTCTCGCTCACGCCCGCAGAGCTCGTCACAAGCGTACCTTCTCTGAGGATGACCGTCTCGAAGCCCAGAACAACGTCAAAAAAGTCGAAGATGATGACCTTGGCGAGATCAGCGAAGCTGAAGACCCAATGATGTTGTCCAGAGATGCTAAGGACTGGAAGGTAAATTCAAATATCTGCCAACCTCACTATACTTTTGCTAATCCTCAATTAATAGAACCAAGATCACTATGCCGTTCTCGGTCTCAGCAAATACAGATACAAGGCTACAGAAGATCAAATCAAGAAGGCACACAGAAAGAAGGTCTTGAAGCATCACCCTGATAAGAGAGCTGCCACCGGTGCCACCGAAGATGACAACTTTTTCAAGTGCATTCAAAAGGCCACCGATCTCCTCCTCGATCCTGTCAAGCGTCGCCAATTCGATTCCGTTGATGAAGCCGCCGATGTTGCACCACCATCCAAAAAAGACCAAAAGGACCAGAAACTCTTTTACAAGAAGTGGAACTCATGTTTCAAGGCCGAGGGTCGTTTCTCCAAGGTTCAGCCAGTCCCCAAATTTGGTGATATCAACAGCTCCAAGGAGGAGGTCGAGAATTTCTACAACTTCTTCTACAACTTCGATTCATGGAGATCGTTTGAATACCAAGATGAGGATGTTCCAGATGATAACGAGAACCGTGATCAAAAAAGACACATGGAGCGTAAGAACAACAACGCACGTAAGAAGAAGAAGACCGAGGATTCTGCTCGTCTAAGAAAGTTATTGGATGATGCTTCCGCTGCTGATGAGCGTATCAAGCGTTTCAGACAAGAAGCAAGCAAGGAGAAGAACAAGAAGAAGTTCGAGAGAGAGGAAGCTGAGGCCAAGGCCAAGGCTGAGAAGGAAGCTCAAAAATTGGCCGCAGAGAAGGAAGCCAAGGAAGCCGAGGAGAAGGCTAAGGCCGACAAGGAGCAAGGAAAGAAGGCTAAGGAAGCCGCTAAGGCAGCTGTCAAGAAGAACAGACGTATCTTGAAGGGCAGTGTCAAGGATGCCAACTACTTTGTCGGAAGTGGAGATGCACCAGCATCTGCTATTGACGGTGTCTTGAACGATGTTGAGTTGGTTCAAGGCAAGATCGATCCCGATGAGTGCGCCGCTTTGGCTGGCAAGCTCAACGGCTTGAAGATTGCCGATGAGATTAAGAGTGTCTGGAGCGAGGAGGTCAAGAGATTGGTTGGTGCTGGTAAGCTCAAGGAGGGTGATGCCAAGAACCTTGCTTAAAGTTTAGAATCTTGTACTTGTACATGATGGGGCGTAGTGGTAGAAATAATTAGATATAGAATGAAACTTCATGACCTTTCTAGCGATTTGCGACTTATCTCGTGTGATTGTATGTGCTTCTACGTGCTATACATTTTACAACTCTGCATTCAGGGGCGAATCAACCGAGGTTACTACTTCTCACAATCTTCATATTATCGTAATCCCAGCTTACTCCAATATTTCGAATGAAATCTCTGTGAACATTCCCTTTCCCTCCTTTTTCTGGTGTATACTAGATACACAATATACCCCCATCATATCACTTTCCCCTGAACTAAATTATTCTCCTCCCGAAATCTCTCAACATTCATACAGTGGCGTCTACATCAAACACACCCTCGCTCACACCATATCACATTGTGTACATCACCATCGGGTTTCACATAGGCAGCAAGATTGATGTTTATCAATTTTCAATTAGCAGCTAGATAACTAAAGAACCAAGGAAATAAAGAAAAGTAGCGAGCGAGCGACTTTATCCTGCCTGTCACCCATTTTGGTCAAATCAATAACTAAAATGCAACGAATGTAGCTTGATGTGACCCTTCCACTCACTGTCCATTTGATGCCTAGATATATCTTGGGCTTGTCCTGACGTCGTGATATCGCAAATCATAAGAGAGAAATGGTAAAAATTGCTTGTGAGCCTAATAGATACTTTCGACCATTATCGTGAATTCGTGGAATTAGAAAAGGAAAACTTGAGGAGATGATGATGTGGAGAGCGACTGGCGGCTTTTTTTGAGAGAGGGTTCGGTCTTGAAGTGTGGGGATTGGGATAAATGAAGTGCGTTGCATGAACTGCGTAAGCTTGCTGAATCGAAAGAAGCGAAATTGCGTGGTTTGGAGGACTGAAAATGCAAGAAGATGATCGTATGAGAGATTTGCGGGAATGAAACCGTGTAGGGCGGGATCTAAGGCTGCTTCCATAGCAAATTCCGGCAGACTGTCAGATCTTAAAATGGATCTCGTTCATCGATATCTGAGCCTTTGCCGTCCCTGTCCATATATTCTTGAGTCCCAAATTTCAATAACTCGTCAATGTCGTCGGAAAGCTCGCTGTCAGAAGGCTCATCCACGATGTGATCATCATGGATATGGGACGGAGGTTCAGGCTCGGCTTCCCAGGCTTTATAAAGTTGTTGGAAATGGGGTTCGAGAGCAGCACGAAGATTAATTTTGAATTTCGAATTAACTCTTCTTGCATTGTGACGAGTTCCAGAGGCGGTATGTTGTTCGAGGACATCAATAAATTCTTGCTTGATGACTCTGAGACTGTCATCGAAACTCTCCTCGAATTTTTCAGGAAGCTCTTGACAAGCTTCTTGAAAAGCCTCTTGCATTTTAACAGATGCACTGTGATACATAGCTAGACCACCATCTCCTTTGAGATGGGTCTTGTGGGCTTCTTTGTTGTGCTCGTAGGTCCCAGTCCCTAGATAGTATTTAGTAATGGGCGTTCTACAATAAATAAGGCTAACATACCCTTTCGATCACCACATTCGCGATAGATTTCTTTCCCTAGGTGACGTCAGACGCAACCCGTTTACAAGAAATAGCACTAACTTACATGTTTCTTCACACTCTGTCTTAACAATTCGCCAAATGTCCTTAGCAGAAACATCGAGGCCATCAAATACGACACCAGCAGTTTGCTTGAGCCGACGTCGATGTGCCAAGATGCTATCTTTGACATTCTCAAAGCTATCTCGGATGGATGGTGAGATATCATCAGCTGCACTCAAGGTCAAGTCAGTGAATTCGGCGATGAGGGTGTCGACACGCTCGTCATACGGCTTTCTCAGCGCAGGCAGCTTTTTTTGAAGAGTCTCATTCCACAAGACTAACAAGTGCTTCAAGAACGCGTTGTTTCTTCTAATTGTTAGTAGAGGTACACAAAGTAACGACAAGTCAACATACAGTTGCTCATTCCAATCGAAGTCTTTGCTAGCACGGACCGAGATCCAAACCCCCATTCTCTTGTTGATTGCACGATGAGTATTCCATGCGATTGGTCTTTGTATCCACTCTCGGAGGACTAGTTGCTTCTGTTCTTTATACGCCTTTCTGACGATAATCTCAAATTGAGGATATAAATCATCTGCGAGAAGCTCTTCTATCGCATTGGCGGTGTCTACATTAAGTTTCTCAAATTCCTTTTGGTTCAAAGTTAGATAATAAATTTTTTAATGGGTTGTGATATTTATACCTGTTCTAGAGCTCCGTACATCTCATCGAGTTTCGTTTCAACGACTGCTCGCTCATTCGATTTCATTTTGAAGTCTGCAATCGTATCAGCCGACCACATATCGAGTAGTGCTGCAGCATTTGCGACTCCCTCGTTGAATGTACGAGAATTGTGCAGTCGGGTCTTCCATGTCTTAGCTATCAGAGCATCTCTAAATGTAGGAATACCAGTATCAGCTTTTGTAAAAAATCCACAAGCAAGAGCTTCGCCTTCTTGACCACTGCACAAATCTAAGAATGCCTTTGCAGAAACACAAAAGATTTGCAAGGGTCTTGAAGCGTCCTGCTCTCCAAGTTCCTTTCTACCAGTCTCGAATTCCTCGGTGATTTCTGCTATCTGTATATCATTCCTGTTCTTGATGCATTTCGCTTTTATTCGGGCCTGATTATTTGCTAGGCTGCTTTCTATGCTTTCCTTTTTCGTCTGCAAAGACCAAAGCTGGTTTGAATAACTGTTAACTTCCATCTGAAGATTTTGACGAGCATTTTGAGCCTGAGAGAGAGTATCATTTGGCAGTGCAGCCTCAACTAAAACTTTGTAAGAATTCAACACGACCATAAATTTTACAGTGAAAATTAAGAAACATACCGCTTTCATCGCGTTTGCGCTTTTGTCTGGGTGCTACCCGACCACTAGAACTTTTGCTGATCACTCCAGTCAACTTGGCAATGTTTTTGACTCCCTTTTCGCGTTTTGAAACGAGCACTTTCAGTCGCTCTTCGATGTCCTTGAGTTGATCCTCTTCAGCCTGAATGGCATTGAGATCTGGTGCGAGTTTCTCACCCAAGTCTGGATGATCTGTGATGTAGCGCTGCACCTTCAAGGAGTCATCAATCTTGCTAACGACAAAGAAAAGTGAATCTGCGGTGAAGAGACCCTATGAAAGAGTTAGTAAATATGCTCAGTGAGAAATAATGGTTACATACATCAAACTGCATGTCCCGCTTCTGTATCGAATTGAGAATCACATGTGCGCCTTTGTCACTTCCAGCTCTTACACTGGGGGCGACAACACAAGAAATGTCGAGGTTTTTCATGTGGTTTCGAGCAATAGTATTTCTGGCTGCACTGGTGTCGTGAACACCTGGGAGATCGACAAACACGATGCCAGCCTTGAGAATAGGGGCCTTTATGAAAAGCTTTACGACCTTCACAAGAGGCCACAAAGAATGACCGACACCTCCATCTTTTGTTTTGCTAGTGTCAATAAATGGTTTTATAGAAGCCGCGAATTCTTTCACATTATCCTTAGTTATGGTGCGCTTCTTATCCATCAGAAGCTGAGCACTGGTTGTTGCTAGAAGCTTGTCAACAGAGGTTTTTGCCCAGTCGTCGAGAGTTTTGAGTTCTGCAAAGACACACTTGTACTTTGAAACCGTATTTTGCATTCTCTGCATTATCTCTGTGTCTGGCTCTTCTCCTTCCTCTTCCTCCTCCTCTCCAACTCCCAAATTCCATGCAGCCATGTCTTCGTAGAGCTCTTCCAACTCTTGTTGAATTTCTGATTTGCTGACTCCATCAATAGTGGCACTGTACATGCGCTCTGGATCCTCTGAATTGTTATAGGAGATTTCGACGATGACGGCAGTTGATGCGACTTCATCACTGACTGGGAGAAGATCCTCTTCGCCAAGGAGGGCATTGATAACAGAAGACTTGCCGGTTCCACTACCTCCGAGAAAGCCAATGTGGATTTGGCATTCTCTCCTCTCTTTGTAAACTTGGGCTATGGTCCACATCAGCAACAGATCATAAGAATTGAAGATCAAGAACTTACAATGTCTGTCTATTCTATGCTTGACAGCGGGTATATTGTCTTGGTATTCTTTTAAGATCTGAGTTGCTGCTTGTATGAATGTGTTGCTCTGCTCAGCTGCATCCTCCAAGATCTTTACAGCCTGCACACGGGGAAGCCCAGAAAGATCACCTTCCCATCGGGCTTCAGGTCTGGTTGGTGAATTCGCAGCTTTCTGAGACGATAGAGCAGCGAGTGACTTGCCGATCGTCTTCTTTGCTACGAACTTGGTGGAAGCGGGCTTCTTTGTTGGAGTTCTGGCTGGCGGCTTCTCATTATCGCTGTCAGACATCGAGTCGCCCTGGAAAGATTGAGATGAGCAAGGTTCCTTCTTGATTATTTTGTCTGCCATCGCGATTTATGTCAAGTAGAAAGCTGAATTTGAGAACATGGGGTGTGAAAATATTGGATAGGGAATCGTATCAGCACACCTTATGATAGTGTATACGAGTGGTTTGCAGAATTTAAAAGGATTGTAAGTGGAAGAGGGAAGACGAGGGGTGCTAGAGTGAATCGGACTCTATTGAGATATTATAGAGAACCGCTAAGGGTGAAGGTGGGACCCTCAAGACTCAATGGGGACTTCAAAGGTGAGCAAATGATGATGTTATGTGAGCGTGCAAAGGGAGAAGTGTCGTTAGATGATGAGAATCTAATCAGGTATGGAATTTGGCAAATTCACTGATAATCAATAGCGAATGACGCCTGGCTTGCATTTGTAATAGTTTGGATAAAGTGATTGTATATCTTCGAATAGAAAAGATGAGATGAAATTGCTAGATCGAGGCTGTCGAGTCGAAAGATAGAGATAAAATGGTGAATAGCTGATCATGGGAGGAGCAGCGTTTTGATACAAATGCGGGGTAGTAAATAAAATGCAAAAATGCAAACGACCGAAGCAAACGGCTGAAATAAACAACCGTTATGCTTCTACAAGTTGTAGGCTCGCTGTGCTGGAAATATTGTGCATATGTTGAGAGGCTTTTACTAACCTTTTTGAAGGGATAGCCTGATTGTGAACTCAGAGGAAAGTATCCGATCTACAAGTTTTGGCGACTTTCAACTAATATCAGATGCATTTGATTCATCAACACTATGTACATGCATTCCTTGATGGCGCTTTGCCCCCATAGATCCCGATGCTACATGAATAACTCATGGGCCGTAGTGTGCGTAAATTTGTCTTTTACGTAGATGCACAGGGGTTTCGCCTGCGGGGGTATCTGGAATAACCTTCTCGATTTTCTATGCACGACCCATATGATTAGTCGCTGGCTCTTCATCGTAAATTTTGTGAAAAGACATACCAGATTATCAAAGACACATTTATTAAGCCTCCACTCCTGTGGTCGACATTGCCATAGTTGCTGGTTGTTGTTATCGAGGCATTTCCTGAAACATTATTAGATATGACTAATTCCATCACATCCGGAGTTCATAGAGTGTAACTTACCAGTGTTTCCTGAACTCCTCAAGGCAGTGTTTGTTCACATCTTCAATTCTATGATTGGCGATTAGCCTAGAGTTCTACTGGTAAAATTGAAGTATCCAGCCAAGATTTGCTCCAAATCCCAAGCCCCTTCATTGATATTTGAAGGTCCACATCTGCAACCTCTTAAGGAGTAGCACTTACACGCTCCTCGCACATCTGGTAACTCTTCGACCCTCCTTCAAACAATCAATCTCTCCCTTTCCAGGATTGTCATTCTTGCATTGCATGAAATCGTCATTGTATGGTCTGCATCTCGCGCCGATAAAGAAACTCGCGGACAATAATGGCGCCGAACTGCTACCAATCTCTGTGACGGGCGGAATATCCGCAGGTAATGGGGTAGTGTCAATCAAGACTTGCTGATTGAATCTGTGATCGCGGTTAGTATCAGGTAAAAGTGTGGTAATTTGCAAGTCCTAAAACATACCTGGGTTGACGGGCAGCCATTTTGAAATATGTTGTGAGGAGATATTGGGTTCGCAAAGCCCGTAATTGAGTGTTTTGGAGGTTCAATGCAGTATGAAGCTTTAAGGTCAAGTCAAAAACGCGGAAGTTGATTGGCTCATCAGCCGACCTCTCAGCAGTCGCGACCGATCAAAAGAGCTTCGTCCTGACAACGAATTTATGTTGCAGCAAAATAAGATTTAAATTCACTCTCTATACCTTTCACCCTGTGAAAAATATTGTATCAGCTTCAGAATTGAACAGTATCTCGCCAACTAATTTCTATTGTTCATGTTTTAGCTTAGAAAAACTAAATTGCCGCAACCTATATCCGATAAAATATTCCAGTCCCAATAATATATTATCAAGCGCGTTCGCAAGGTCAACATTTTCTTAAGTAGCTGCAATTATCCACTGTGCCACAATTTCCTCGAGGCTACTTGCATCTTCATTCCGGCACTTCTGTATTCCCGGACGCATAGAAGAACAGCTATGTTTGGAAGTACTTTCGGTCAAAGCCAGCCAGCTGGCGGAGGTTTATTCGGGTCAACAAATACCGCACAACCTTCAGGTGGTTTATTTGGATCTACAAATACCGCGCAAAAGCCAGGAGGATTGTTTGGCTCGACTACAACTACAGGAGCTCAAAATCAGGGAGGAGGGCTCTTCGGCGGCGCAGGGCAAAATACTCAACAAAATCAACAACAGGCTGGCGGGCTCTTCGGCGGAAGCACTCAACAGAACCAGCCTCAAGCGGGAGGACTATTTGGAGCAAATGCACAACAGCCGCAGCAGCAACAACCGGGAGGGTTATTCTCTGGACAGACTATGGGAGCGCAGCAGCAAGCGGCCCAGCAGCAGCAAAACACAATCCTGGGAGGATCACAGCAACAGACTGGTTTATTTGGGCAGACGCAATCGTCGCAAGCTTTGGGCCAGTCACAAGGACAATTTGGAAATTCTTTGTTTACAAATACAAGTGCACTGAAACCTCGTACGTACCTTTCGAGACTCATTCAAAGTGCGAACTAATTTTGATGTAGGAGAAAAGAGTGTGATAGACCAGATTGAAACAGTTGTGGGTAAATGGGATACAGGAAGCAAGGACTGTGCCTTCCAATATTTCTTCTACAATAACGTTGGTGTGGACGAAGCACCATTCTATCAACCACAACCCAACGAAGACCCAAGAGCTTGGGAAGAAGCCCTTTCGAAAAAGCCAGGACCTGGATATATTCCAGTCGCATGTATCGGTTTCCAAATGATGGGCGACAGAATCAAAGCCCAACAAAACCATCTTGCAGCATTCAATACTCGGTTACATAGTATCAATGCTAGTCTGTCGAACCTACTTCAAAATCACGACACGAGAACGAGTATACGGGCAATGGATGCGAGGAGGAAACATGTCGTCTTGAAACAACGATGCATAGCATTGGCGACTAAAGTGCAGGTCCTAAGAAACAGAGGTTATGCTCTTAGTGGAGACGAGGAGGACCTGAAAGCTAAACTTATTAAGATAGAAAAGGGGGCTAGCGATCCAGCACTGGGTGCCAGAGCAGAAGAGATTTGGGCTCGAATGATCAACGTTCAAGAGCGAGGTCGGTTATTGAGGACGGAACTGGAGAAGGTTGGGCAAGAAAATGGAGAGATTTTGGACGATACCATGACCGCGCGATGCAAGAAGGTAATTGACATAGTTTCTACCGAAATGATGATATGATGCTGACTCACAAAATAGATTCTCGAAGACTATCAAACTCAATTAGCACATTTAAAAAAGGAGTTGGATAGGGTACACAAGGATTATGTCGAATGGGAAAAAGAGCAGCCACCTCAAATAGCAGCGAGGACAAGATTTGGCCGATGATTGATGCGAAATACCCATGGTTAATTTGATCGGAAGTGCTTTAGACTTCATGGAGTTGGTTGGGATGTAAAAAAGGATAGACATTGTATAATATGGAAGCTTAATTACAGACTAATAGTAGTAATTTCTCTTTCACTTCAAACTGATCGCAAATAACTGCCTATAATGTATTGATTTTGAAACTTAGGCTTATGCACATGTCATAATTACGCCCTTATCATTTCTCTCCATGGGGCCAAGTGACTCATAGCCTAAGATCAACCTCCTATAAAGATAAGAGACCACATTTGACGTCGAAATTCAAAAGCCTTCATCTGTACTATCAAGCGACCAATTGATTTTCGCAAACTTTTCATTCAAAATGACACCACCCCCAATCCCATTTGTCTCCCTCTACCCCGCCGACTTCGAGACCTCCTTCCCGACCGTCTCCCCAAATTCCCCTCCCTTCCCCTCTTTAACTCCCCTTTCCCACACCACAAATCGCATTTCCCTCGTTCCGCTCTCTGCAGATCATATCCCGGACCTCTGGAAACACGTCGGCGGGGCGGAAAAATATATGCTCTACAAATATATGCCCAGCGGACCCTTTAACACCATTGAAGACTTCACAGCATATCTTACGTGGCTTATTAATTACTCTGAATCTAGCTTCGTTAATTGGGCAATCATCTTACCAAGTGGAGAAGCAGTGGGAATTATAAGTCTGTTGAATATTGTACCAGATCAGAGGAGAATTGAGGTTGGACATGTTTTATTCTCGAAGGTACTGCAGAGGACCACAGAGGCGACGGAAGCTTGTTTTGTTTTGATGGAGTATTGTTTCAAGTTGGGGTTTGAGAGAGTAGAGTGGAAATGCAATGCGGAGAATATAGGAAGTAAGAGGGCGGCGGAGAGATTGGGGTTTGTAGCGGAGGGGCTTTTCAGGAGACACATGGTCGTTAGGGGACGGAGGAGGGATAGTTGGTATGCGAGTGTGATTTTGGATGAGTGGGAGGGGGTCAGGGAGGCGCTAGTGGAGTGGTTGGAGCTGGAGAATTTTGATGAGAAAGGGGGGCAGAAAAGGAAGGTGGAGGAGATTAGGGAGAAGTTGCTGAGGAAGTTTGACTAGAGAGTTTGTGGAGGGGCGAGACTGGTGCCGGTGGGAGAAGGGGATAAGGGGAGAAGAGGGCGAGAGCTTCCGCTTCGTATAGACTTGATATGATAGATGCGTAGAAACACGATCTTGTACGACGTATGTAGTAGCAGTATTCGGATATTACAAAAAGCGTTCTTGTTCATGTGTAACTTCGTTTTGATAGCCTCTTTTATCTTTGGCTGCGATGCCTTAGAGAGCAGAGTTACGCTTCTAGAGCTCTTTATAGAGTATATTCATGATCCCCTCTCGATCCTTGCCATTTTTACTCTCTAGCACGAAAGAGATATATGTGACAATGCCAGCAATTCATATATGCAGCCCTTGCACATTATATCCATGCATGTTCCCATCCTATTGTACACCTCCTCAATCTTCTCATGCGCTTATGTTGTACAGGTCATGATGCATTATTCGTTTGCAATCCTAGATGAGGTTTTGAATGCTCTTGACGGCGAAAGGTGCTATCGGAAAGTCAGTACAGATAGGGTACTAATAGAAAAGAGTAAAACATACAAAGATAAAGAAGAATAGACCATGTAATGACTCGTTGCACGGTGAGGGTAGCTTCTTCCTCTTGAGCCTTAAGCTCGGCTGCCGATGGTGGTGGTGGTGCTAAGATTGGAGTTAGAAAAGTTCGCAGATATGATTTAGAGATATCACCTACGTCCTCCGAACATTTTTGTGGTATAAAATTGTAGATGTGTTGAAGTATTAAGGTCGACGATGAGTTGATGTTTTACACACTACAATTATGAATTTTAATCTTTCTTTCCGTCACATTTGCTTACTACTTCCATGTGCGTAATTAGAACATTTAAGGTTTCTTGGTACACTAAGCTGAAAACGGGTTCGTGGCTCATCAATCACTGTTTTGAGTGAATCTTTTTCGGCTTGACTGAACTTATCTTGTCATGAATCCTTATCCCGCCTCTAGTTCTATCATATTAGAAAAAAAAGTTACTAGTTGCATAACCATTAGATTTCATATATAATAGACTCATCTCTCATCTTTGTTGTTTATCTATACTCACTGTCGTTTTCCTGCATTGTTTCATAAATCTCATATCTCACTCATATCTGATACTATCTCTATCATCTTATCTGAATGTGGGGTTTATGACAGTCGGTGCACTCACAATCCTAGCTGTTCCTAATATTTCCGGACCCCTCCCCAGAATTTAACTTTCGTACAGCTCACTCCTAAATCCACCAACTCTCTTTCTTAACAAGTTTCGCAACCAAACCTTCAGGTTCAAGAGCTTCGCGGATTTCTGCAAACTCAAGAACAATGGTTGCCTCAAGTCTTGCACTTCGTGCGAGATTTGCTCGAGTGGCGCTTCAATCGAGACGTCCTTCTTTGAGAAGCTCAACCATCACACGACCATGGACCTCTGGTCAATCTCCGAGTTCTGCCACGATTTTAAAGCCAATTGGACGACGAAACTTCTACAAAAGCTCTGCAAAGGATGAGACAATCAATTCGCCTTCGACTTTGAGTTCCAGGGGAGTATATGCTCCTTTGGATACCTTTGCGCGCCGACATATTGGCCCTGATGCGGATTCTACAGAACAAATGTTGAAAGCTTTGGATCCGCCAGTCAAGAGTTTGGACGAGTTTGTGGAGCAAGTTTTACCTCGCGACATTTTGTCTTCTAAAGATCTCAAAATCGACGCCAAATCAGAATCGTCAGAAGAGGGGTTCACAGAATCTCAATTGCTTTCGAGACTAAAGTCGATTGCGTCCGAAAATACGATTATGCGAAGTTATATTGGATGTGGATATGCCGGAACCCGAGTTCCGGAGGTTATCAAGAGAAATGTGTTGGAAAGTCCAGGGTGGTACACTAGCTACACGCCATATCAACCTGAGATTAGTCAAGGTCGGTTAGAATCGCTTTTAAACTTCCAAACACTTGTCTCCGATTTGACGGCTTTACCAATCTCCAATGCCTCGCTACTCGATGAATCCACCGCCGCTGCCGAGGCTATGACCTTGTCAATGAATGCCCTTCCACTTGCTAGGCAGAAAAACAAGAATAAGACATTTTTTGTTAGTCATTTAGTCCACCCACAGACATTAGCAGTTTTACAAAGCCGAGCAGATGGATTTGATATAAAGATTGAAGTTGGAGATGTTCTTGCAGATGGTGGAGCTCGCCTCAAGGAACTTGGCAATGATCTCATTGGAGCTCTGGTACAATACCCTGATACCGAGGGTGGCGTTGAAGACTTTCGTGGCCTAGCAGATGTCATCCATGCTCAAGGCGCAACTTTCAGTGTTGCTACTGATCTCTTAGCTCTTACTGTCCTCACGCCGCCTGGTGAGTTTGGTGCCGATATTGCTTTCGGAAATGCTCAGCGTTTTGGTGTTCCATTTGGTTATGGTGGCCCACATGCCGCTTTCTTTGCCGTCAGTGACAAATACAAGAGAAAGATTCCTGGACGTCTCATTGGTGTATCGAAAGATAGGCTGGGGGACAAGGCAATGAGATTGGCTTTGCAAACTAGAGAACAACATATCCGCAGAGAAAAGGCTACTAGCAATGTGTGCACGGCTCAAGCATTATTGGCCAACATGAGTGCATTCTATGCAGTCTACCATGGTCCTGAAGGTCTCAAGGCTATTGCGGAGAGAGCTATCCAAGGAGCTCGATTTGTTCAGGATGGACTCAAGAGTCTTGGATTTGAGACCAACTCTAGAGGAACGGGCTCCGACGGAAAAGTTCTCTTTGACACGGTCGTGGTTGATGTTGGGCAGGGCAAATCTGATGAAGTCCTTAACTATGCCACCGAGACTTTCAAGATCAATCTAAGAAAGTTCGATGATAGCCGACTTGGTATCACTATTGACGAAACGGTTGACATTAAGGATCTCGAGGACATCATATCCGTATTCGCCAAGTTCTCCAAGACAGGATCGGGATCATTTGAGAACACTACTGAGTTGCAAACTCCCTTTGATAGTTCGATTCCTGCAGAATTGAAGAGATCATCCCAATACCTGACTCATCCTGTCTTCAACACACACCACTCCGAAACCGAGATCCTTCGTTACATTCATCACCTCCAATCAAAGGACCTGTCCCTTACACATTCTATGATACCCTTGGGCTCCTGCACAATGAAGCTTAATGCTACTACCGAAATGGCCCCTGTCACATGGCCAGAATTCTCCTCAATTCATCCCTTTGTTCCTACTAATCAGGCAACTGGTTACAAGACTATGATCGATGAGCTTGAGGCTGATCTGGCTACTATCACTGGATTTGATGCAGTATCTCTGCAACCAAATTCAGGTGCACAGGGAGAATTTACCGGGTTACGTGTGATTCGCAAGTTCCAAGAACAACAGCCTGGGAAGAAGCGTGATATTTGCTTGATTCCCGTTTCTGCCCATGGTACCAACCCTGCATCAGCTGCTATGGCAGGTATGCGCGTTGTTACTGTAAAATGTGACATCAAGTCTGGTAACCTCGACATGGCAGATCTCAAAGCAAAATGTGAGAAATATAGCGAAGAACTTGGAGCTATCATGATCACATATCCAAGTACGTTTGGTGTTTTTGAGCCAGAAATCAAGGCTGCATGTGATCTTGTTCATCAACATGGAGGTCAAGTATATATGGACGGCGCCAACATGAATGCTCAAATTGGATTGTGTTCACCTGGGGAGATCGGTGCCGATGTATGCCATCTTAATCTCCACAAGACGTTCTGTATTCCTCACGGTGGTGGTGGCCCAGGTGTTGGTCCAATTGGTGTTAAATCTCATTTGGCACCATTCCTACCTGGTCACCCATTGGTAAAGACTGGTGGTGAGAATGCCATTGCCCCCGTCAGCGGTGCTCCTTTCGGAAGTGCCAGTATCTTGCCAATTAGTTGGGCTTATGTAAAGATGATGGGCGGTAGAGGATTGACTCATGCTACCAAGATCACTCTTTTGAATGCCAACTATATCATGTCTCGTCTCCGACCTCACTACCCAATCCTATACACTAACGCCAATTCTCGTTGTGCTCACGAGTTCATCCTCGATGTTCGTGGTTTCAAAGATTCGGCAGGTGTTGAGGCTATTGATATTGCCAAGCGTCTTCAGGATTATGGTTTCCATGCTCCAACTATGAGTTGGCCAGTCGCCAATACCCTTATGATTGAGCCCACTGAGTCTGAAAGCAAGGAAGAACTTGACCGCTTCATTGATGCATTGATATCAATCCGTAAAGAAATTCAAGCCGTGGAAGATGGCACCATTCCAAAGGCAGGCAACGTCTTGAAGAATTCGCCACATACTCAGAAGGATCTTCTTATTGGAGAATGGAATCGCCCATACACTCGAGAGCAGGCCGCATACCCATTGCCTTATCTCAAGGAGAAGAAATTCTGGCCATCCGTCACCAGATTGGATGATGGTAAGCTTCTCTGTATTCCTATGTAATTTTATTTGCTAACATACCTCCAGCCTACGGCGATACCAATCTCTTCTGTACATGCGGACCCGTGGAAGCAACTGAAGATGCTGAAAACGGCATCACTGGTGTTTCGGCTCCACAACCTACATAATTGCATTTTAGCATTTTGTTTTGCACATTTTAACATTTAGCGAGCATATGGTTAACTTTTTCTTTCGGGTGGGAAAGGAAAGGTTGATACCAAAAGGAATTTCAACATGAATAATTCAACATTGGGAGGAGTTGTGGGTATCTATCTATCATGTATTATGATATGATGTGGTGTGATCATGACTTGGGATGCATAAGGCGTTTAAGAATACACAAACATATAGAGGGTTCTTTGGCTTCAACCGCCAGGAGGGGATTGGGACTCATGAATGGATGGATCCATAGATGGTTACTCAAAACGGTTTATATTTTGCTTTGATGTTTATAGATCAATTGCTTTTGATGAAGCGTGATTGTGTGGATGAACGGGGGAGCTTTTCAGATAGGAATTGCGAAATATATAAGCAATGATATCTCGTACATTTCTGACTTTCACATAGAAGCATGTTCCTGCTTGATTTATCCTACTGTGAGACATAGGATGTCTAAATGCAAGGTCTCAAAGTGAAACAAAAAATTCATATTCTCAGTCACTATAAGTATGGGACTAGTGTCCCTCCTGCACACATTAAAAGTTCAAAAGATTCAGTACCTTTGGGGGAAGGAGGGCTAGCTCGTCATTTAGATCGCTTTACGGTATGGCATGTGCGGGAGGCGTTTGCTCTTCTTATTGGTGTTCGAGAAGAGACCATCTCTAAGACTCTGCTGATGAGCAGTTTAAATACAAAGAGTGGACGCTATTGTTGGATCAGTTCCATGATGTTTGGGGAATTTCGTTGTTGTTTTTCCGCTTGAATTTTGCGGTAGCTTCCGGAATGAGGATTAGATTGTACCGTCAACCCTTTTTTCGAAAGATTTAACCAGTTGAAGCTCCATTATCGTATCTAATTGCTGGAGCGAGTCGTGGTAATATACTAAAAGTCTCTCAAAAGTGTTTTGGTGCATGTATAGTTTCTACGGGAGCAGAACTGTCGTGCTGCCGGTTTCAATGTGTGTTGAAATTGTAGGTTATTTATTTTATTGTCTCTAATCTAAATTCAACTTTTTGTAACCCATATCTTTCAAACCATCATTTTCATTATCGTCGCCAGCTTTCTCGCCAACCACCTCCACCGTGCTCATGACAAATTTATCTCAGACAGTTGCTGCACAAGTTAAGCCATCATAGCTCTGCCTTCTATGATCATAATCATGGCGTCGTGTCACGGCCATTCCAAGAAATGTGGACATTGGCTTCTTTGCACGCCTCAAATACCTCAGCACAGCGTTCATTACCTTCAAAATTATGGGTTTCCTTGTTGCACCAAGCCACAGACTGCCCAAATATGATTGAACGTAGTCCTGTGTATTGCGTATCCTTATTCTTCACAATTTCACAGATGAAATCGCTCAGCTCCCCTAGTTCAAGATCTTTATCGTTAATGAAAGTACCAAGATTTCTCTTAATAACAGGGATAAAGGAGAAGAATGCCACTCAAACATATTCGTTATTCATCTCAATGTGCAGTCTCTCAAGGGCAGGTGGAAGAATTTTCGAGATTGCTGTGGCGGAATAGGAGATACCATAATCGGCCGCGTCTGGCTGAGAGGTGAACAGAAAATTGAATGGAAGCCCAATGTATCTTAGATTGGTGAGTGAATGAAGGTCAATGGACTGCCTTGGATCAAAATTAGGCTCATCACCAGTGGTGTGGCCTTCGATGAAGAGTTCTTCAAGGCAATGTTCATGCGGTTTCAAAGCGTCGCTGAATTCTTTCGCTGATAAAATAAATCTATCTGGACGACGAGAACTTTCGAACCGCCGATATTTACGAATCTCTGAAAGCGCGAGCTCGTAGCGGAAAGACTTTAGAGCCTTTGACCACGATATAGGCTTCATCAAGCCTCGATCTGCTGGCACCGTGTTGGTGAGGGATAAGGATGTAATGTTTGAGGTACTCGATCTATCGGGGCTATCCTGCATGAATAAATCCCAATCTCGAACGCCGGATAGAGCGAGTAGTTTCACGTCAGGGAAATCAAAAGATGAAAGAATTAACTCCTTGTACGTAACATTTTTAAGATCTCTTGTTTGCTTATCGATGTCATCTCTTTCTGATGTTTCAACTTCCAAGCAGTTGGCAAGAGACAAGAGTGCTCTGTTTCGGAACATTGTGTCCAATGCGCAATTTAGATGAAGATATGCAAGGGAGGGTCGCAGAAGTTGGACTACTGAAAATACGATTCTTCTTAATTTGATCGATAAGTGATAGAAGCACCAACAACATAGAAACGTATCACTTCCGATTCGGTGACGGTACGGAGGAAGAGATCCAGATCAAAAATACGTGTAGTACCAGATATTTGATCCGTGTCAAATAAAGGTGATGATCTTAAGTGCTGATATCTGCTCCTCCAACCCGGAAAGCTGGGAGCATTATAACTGCTTTTACCAGGCTACCACAGATACATATATCGATACAGCTGTGGAGTCGAACATCGGTTGAAGGCCCTTGACACGAGAGAGAGAGAACGGAGAGAGCCGCTAGGAACCAATGAAACAATAATCGAAAGAAGCTCGTCGGGCAATGCTGCGAATCCCACCATGTTGAATATTCAGTAATGAGAGCTACAAAATGTAATACTAGTCATGAAATTTTTTGATGGTGCGTGATTGAAGAATTGTTGATTGCGTTGAAAATGCGAAGAGTAGATTTTTAGGCAGTGAAGTTATGGCGTATAAAGAGCAAGCGAGATGGTGTGCGATTAAAGAATGGGTAATAATGACACAAGTCTCTGTGCTATTAATACTTTGCAAAAGGTTCAAGGAGACAAGCTTCAGAATGGCCTGCCAATCGGCTATAATCGGCCTCTAGCTCCAGCTCCGCGATGATTATTGACGATATGTGTAAGGCAACCCGTCTTGAATTTCCGCCCACAACTTCATTAGGAAACTCAGTTCTATATAGTTAGTGCTAGAGCTGGCGTCAAATCGTGCTCTATGCAGATAAATAGTCTTTCATCAAATACTTTTTCGGCTCCGTGTTCACGAACGAAGACAACCCGCGCTGCCAGCCTTTTCTCGGAAAGATTCTTCAGCAAATCAAGTATACTGATCCTCTATATCCCGGCAACAAAAAGCAAACGAGCCTTCAAACGCTGTTCTTTTCTTATGCCAAACGAAGGAAATGGAGCCTGGATAAAAAGTCAAACGCTTTCAAGGGCAATCTCCTGAACTCATTTCTTCAAGGTATACAGATCGTTGAAACGGATAGATCTGCTTATACGACGGAAAAGAATTGGACTTGTGGAACGATACTTGAGTCTATTGAAACTCAACTCAGTGAATCGAGAATACTCTCGCATATACTACGGAGTTACAGCATTTTTGGTACTCAAATCTCAGTAGCTCAAGTTAAATTTAAGTAAGTCAATAGTGGCGTATATTGAGGCTCGTAAATTCATTCCTTGAAACTTATGATAGTCCACGTTGCGATAATATATGAGAAGCTTACAATTTTCGAACTTATCTGGAACATCTAGAGTGTCGCGAACATTGAATCCCCTTCGACTTTGGGATACTTCTCGACACTAAGATACATTCAGACATTGGAGTGCTTTTAATTATTGAAACCTCGAATTTCCCCTGCGGCCTCGGATACTCTATAATTCCCCTCTTTTTACCTTTGACCTGGCGAGCAGGTCAAGAATAAATACGCAAAGGCGTTCGGCCTTGGCTGGAGCGTCCCCAGAAGACCTCTACCAGCGTAACAGAGACGCTTTGTTAGACTTCTCCAGCGACTCAGTAGAACAAATACAAAAGCGCGACCGTAAGCTCATCGGGCTCACTACCTGCTCGACCACCAGTACCAGTAACGCTCTTCCTAACGATCTGCCAAAGTTTTCCAAGACTAGTGTCTCGGCAGCCAGTACAGTACCTCAACGCCTAGATTTCAAAGCCAGCAACTTCACTTATCCCTATAAAAAGGCTTCTTCGGGCTTTAATTGAGATATACCAGAAATATCTACAAGAGATGTGAACAATTCATATGTCCCCTTGGAATTGGAACACAGTTTTGATATTTTTATATTTAGTATGCTGGCCATCATTGGTGATGGACAATAATTTGAGTAAATAGACAAAGTCGGATTATGGCTGCTGCTGTTAAAAATACAGAATTGTTGTTGCTCTCTGCGTGTGACGATGAAATGATTCTTATTGCTGTCAATCATCATGCTCATATCTATAGTGACTGAGAGGAGACTGTGCTTGCCTTGCAGCGGTGAGCAAAATATGAGTTACTTCAAACGTGTATCTACGACTTCTGGTGATTAGCGAGAGTTAACCCCTAACGAGTTTTCTTTGTTCACAATTTTCAGTTTTCCGGTAAGACAGACTTATATACATGGGCACCGAGCCTACTTTGAAGAATGTGTTCTTCTATCTTATCGACCACACACAATCACCAAAAACAGACAACCGATACACGGAATCTCAACTATTTAATTCACAACGTATATACAACCATATAAATCCAACTGGAACTTAATAAGTAGCAGCCAATCTCTGTACCAGATACTCTCCCGAATTGATCCCCTCATATTTTCTCTCCCCGAGTTCCCCTCCATACGTTCCCTCAATTGCCTCAATCATCCGATCGAAATTGGGATTACAAAAGTACGCAATGCTATATCTCGCCGGATAGACACTCTCTTCCGGAACTTCTTGTCCCTCCTTAGGAGGCGGTTCCACAACCCTATGCAATGTACTCCTAATGAAGTCATTACTCCACCTCGCCAACAAATCTCCTGCATTAACTACCACGGTTCCCGGCACTGGTGTCGCATCAACAAATGTTCCTTTGGGGCTCTTAACTTGGAGTCCTCCTCTATCATCTTGGAAAAGAAGTGTGATGCTCCCATAATCTGTATGCTCCCCAGCTCTGACTTGCAATTTATTTTCCTTAAATACACTTGCTTTCGCAGGTGGATAATGGAGTAAGCGAAGTGTATTATCTCCTGCACTTGTGAATCCATCGAAATAGGATTCGGGAAGCGACATTCCAAGAGCAATGGCTCGCATGACATTTATATGAAGCTCCTTGCACAAATCATGGAACTTCAACATCGTCTCTTTGAACTCTTTGGCATCAGGGTCTGAGGGAGTAATAGCAGGCCAGTTATTAGGTAATTGTTCTTGACCTTCTCGTCCAATCTCAAAACTCTCTTTTAAATCTGGCGCTTGGGCTTTCAATTTCTCAACCTCTTCTTTATCTGTGAGTGTGGTGGTTTTCTCGCGACCATGAGCTACATATCCGCGATTTGCGAGGGGTGTGGTCCAGGCTAATGGATCTTTTTCAGAAGAGGGACGAGCGAAGAATTTGGCGGATGTGGAAAAGGTGTGGGATAGGACGGGTGGAGGAATAGGGTGGTGGGAAAGGTAGATAAATCCTGCGGTGCGGAAACCGTGGAGAATGGATTGAGCAGTTTGGAGACGTTGCGGGGGAGTGCCAGTGAGGAAGTTGGAGAAGTTTATTATCTGTGAAGGAATATTGTTAGCACCAGGCTAAGTGTAGATGTATATCGAGATTAGGACAAGAGCGGAAAGCGGATTGAAATGACGGGAGATTTACAGGAATGACGAGATTATCGACATCCACAGCCTTTTTTACTTCTATCGACATCTTGTCTAATGCTGTTCAATATTCACAATATCGTCGTCGTTACCAAATTAATAACCAGACAAAATTACGTTTCTACTAAGAAATTTTATATCACCCAAACCCCTCACTTAAAAACGCCGCACGCGGCCAAAGCCGTTCTCCGCATTCGGTCCAATGCAAGATAGTATGCATCTACTCTCCAAAAAGGGCAGGTAAGTGATTCAAAAGGGAAGAGTTATGATAAGCATTTACTCGTAAATGATAAGATAGGGTTGTGATCGGGATTTAAATAGGAGGTGGGGTTGCTGAGCAGGGAGAGTACTAGTGCGGGGTAGGTTGATGTCTAGCTATCTTGACATTGTCATGCATTTTATTACATACTAGATTGAATTACCATTGTATGATTGATCAAGTGATTTCGAAATATGTGTTCTCATGAAGAGTGAACTTTTCTTTTTTAATGTTTAATTCTTCTACAAGTTCTTTTCGTGAATTTGTCTTACATTCTATTCCTCGTTCCTTCTTCTATTCCACAGTTTCCTCTACGCCGAAGATTGCTCAAAAATAACCATCAAAATGTCCTCCTCAGTCCCGGTAGTAGATATTCACACTCATATATATCCGCCATCTTATATTGAGCTTCTCAAATCGCGCGATGAAATCCCTTATATAAGACAATTTCCTCCGGCGAAAGAACATCGATTGGTTATCTTGCCAGCAGAGGATACACCGAGTACAAGTAGGGGAAGACCAATTGGGTCCGAGTAGTAAGTTTATGTGTTTTTTTTATCTTGCCGTTTTGGGAGATCCCAATAGTAAGATGAAGGAGACGGGGGAGAGGCGGATTGACGAGGGTCAATGAGATGAGGAATGCATGTGGTGTGGTAGAGGAGAAGACTAGCGAGAGGTCGAGGGTCAAGTGATCAGCCTCCTAAATAGCATATCCAGCTGTAAAATTTCAAAATATTGAACTTCATATTGGACCAACAACGATTCTAGATCTATTTCTCGGTAGTCTGTATGAGATAAAAGCGCTTCAAGAAACCTCACTGCCTCCTGTTCCCACTACCTTTCATCGATATCCACATTCAAACTCACAAATTTTAAAACTAATCCTCTAAACCTCTAGTTATGACATCTCCGAAAGAATTGCCTTCATGGACACCCACTCCATCCGCACCTCCATAATCTCCCTCGCAAACCCCTGGCTCGACTGGCTTCCCTCCACCACCGCCCTCCAAACCGCCTTATCAATCAACACCGAAATAAACTCTCTGTGCGCCCTCCACCCAACGCGTCTCTATTTCTTCGGCACGCTCCCCCTATCCGCCCCTCCATCCTCCATCCTCGAAAGCATCGCCCACCTCAAAACTCTTCCCTACTGCCGCGGCATCATCCTCGGAACCAGCGGACTCGGCTCCGGTCTCGACGATCTCGCTCTCCTCCCCATCTTCAAAGAATTAGCCGCCAACAATTTCCCCATCTTTCTGCATCCGCACTATGGTCTCCCAACCTCGGTTTTCGGCCCCAGAGGAAATGATTACGGTCATGTTCTTCCTCTCGCACTTGGTTTCCCAATGGAAACCACCATCGCCGTTACCCGCATGATTCTCTCCTCGGTATTCTCTTCCGTACCGGATCTGCAAGTTATTCTAGCGCACAGCGGTGGCACCCTTCCATTTTTGGCAGGGAGAATAGAAAGTTGCGTCTTGCATGACGCGCATCTTAAGGCCGAAGGAAAATTAGCCGAGGGCAGAAAAACTATCTGGGAAATCTTGAAGAAGAATATCTGGTTAGACGCGGTAGTATATGGAGATGTAGGAGTTCGAGGAGCAGTTGGGGTGAGTGGGGCGGATAGAGTCATGTTTGGAACCGATGCGCCGTTTTTTCCACCGTTGGATGAGGAGGAAGGGCAAGGAGAAGATGCCAAGCAATGGCTAAGTGTTTCCATGAATAAAGATGCTATTAGTAGCGCGTGTGGCGCGGGAAGTGAAGAGGAGAAAGCTATTTTGGGAGGTAATGCGATTCAACTTTTTGGGTTGGATTTGGATGCTTCGGGATAGATTAGCTCGGCATGGATTGGCATCGCATATCGTACATCAATATATCATATATTAAAAGCTCACAGCATAGTTTAGCATATCATAGCATAGCGTCCAAAAATAAAAGTACAATTTGAAGTTTTCAAAAACTAGGATGGCCTCACACATCCCCTTCTTCTTATACATCCTATATACTTCTATATAATATCCAGGTAGTCGAGGACAACTGCTTAAAAGCAAGCAAAGTGAGACAACCGAATTGATAAAGTGATGTTCCATATTCTCTACTTTTATCCCACCCTTACTATACACCAATATCCATATCATCCCCCCTCTTCTCGATCCATCTCATTCCATCTAGCCTCTAGCCCCTATCCCCATCTCTATTTCTATTTCTATCTCCATCTCTATTACCATCCTCTCCCCACCTCATCCCACCTAGCCCCCATCCCCATTCCCATCTCCATCCTAACTCACAACCACTACCCCCTCCACATAATTCTCCTCAACCTCTCTCTATCCCCCTCACCACCAAAAATCGAATCAATCCCACTTCTCGCGAGCTTACAAATTGCATTTCTATCGAGATAGAAATGTTTTGCGATAAGTGCGTATTCATCTGAAAGTTTACTTCCGAAGACTCCTACGTCGTCGGTCTGCGAGATTGGGGTTTTCGTTAGTGGTTTTCCGTAGAAAATAGAGCTTTTTCTTCGAGTTCTTTGATATGTTGTTTCCCATTTCATCTCAAACTACTAAGTCCAGCTCTCTACGCCTCCTTCATCCTAGAAACCGTCGGATAAGGTAAAATAAAATGAAAGAATCAAGAGAGAAAAAATGAAGAAGAAAGTAAGGGAAACTAAACACATACACACAAAATTACTTTCGCGCCTCTTCCCCACCACTCCCCAAAATGATGGTCTTCATACGTGCCTACGATCATTTTCGCATGAACGTTACAACTCAAGCAAAGTTCCAATCCTAATCCCATCTTTTCAATTTCCGGTTTGAGATTTTCTGGTACGTGGATCACGTGTCCTATTCTATGCGGTTTATACGACAGTAGTGTTTTGAGTTCCATGCTAGTGGGTGCTTGCGCCACTTCTGCAAAATGGATTGTGATTTTGAGGTTGTATTTTTGAGCTAGGAAGAAAGTGGGTTCGAAGATGGATACATCGCCTACAGATGGGTCGCCACAAAGATCAATTCCTACGACTCCTTTGCCGTGGTATTTGTATGCTAGCTCCACGACATCCATAGCTGTTTGAGCATCATTTCGGCGGTCGATAGAGAGGATCAGGTTTGTTTTCATGGAATTATTGGAGTTGTTGTGTTGAGCGATACAGTCGAGTATTGTTTGAACGTACATTTCTTTGGTGATACCTGCTGAAGGGATGGCTCGAGGTGTGGTACGGAGTTCAAGATAGATGACGCCATCTGCTTGAAAATCCGAAAGAACGGAGTTTGTGGTATAGATCAAGGAGGCAAGATCGTTGACGAGAACGTAAATATATCTGGAGAATAATGGAAAGAATCTAGAAAGACATGACATGAGATATGGAAGGGTTGCACGAGGTCAAAAAGTAAAGTATCCATGGTTCGACTCAATAAATTGAATCCAATCTTCTGACGCTTGAATAGCTTGTAGTCCTTGGAAAGCCAGAAATTCTCAAGAACGATTTTGTCATCTGAATGGTTTTGATGTGGCAAAGGGATTCAACGTTTCGAAGTATTTAAACACCTCGGAGAATTTGAAACTTCAGTCAAACGCAGAACAATTAAAGATAATCACGGCTAGATAGCAATCCGGAATATCCTCAACCTGTAAGGCTACTACGACCTGCATTTATGGTGTCCATGAATTCTTGAATGCTCAAAAAAGCAATGGCTTGTTTGTCCCAGTACAATCCAGACGGAAAGTAATAAATAGAATAAAAAACGACTCACGTCTCAAGATCATAATCAAATTTATCCACTGGCATCTCAACCAATGGATCTTGCATTGTAGTCTCACCCTTTTCCCATTTCTGAAGCCATACTTCATGAAGACATTGTCGACTAATACTTCCACTTAGATGAGCATGTAACTATGTAAGAATTGTCTTTCAGCCTTATGTCAATATAATTCATGCAGTCGTTAGGATAACAAAATCCGGTGGGGATTTGACGGACATTAAAGCATATGTATGTACAGTATGAATATGCATGTAACCTTTAAGACTTACTTCAATTTTTGGCAAGGATATGAAATCAATGGCTTCCGAGCTTGATGAATCCATTGCGCGATAGTGACTCCTTGATAAACTGTCTTGAATGGATGAAGAAGATGAAAATGCTGCGTACTGCGTAGAGTTACAACCTAGGTAGTTTTGACTTCTTCGATATAGTGTTGGTGTTGTCCTCCTACGGATGTTACTGGTGCTAACCTTGAAAGTGGTAGGATTCCTTGATGACCAATCTCATTTCTGACGAATCAAATCCCATCAATGACTGTCAAACTTAACTTCGGGAGATCTTCCAATCTGAGAATCGGTAGACACTGAATTCGTGCGTGGATATTCCCCACTCCACTTTGCACAATGGGAAAGTACTCCAAATGGATATCATGAAAGAATTGTGGACTGGGCATTCTACCAATAGGAAGGATAGGAAACGTTTCCTCCGTTCTTTTATGAATAATTCCTGGTAGAAGCTCAAGCAAAATGTAATTAAAGATACCTGCTGGCCCAGTGCTGGGTAGTCCGTATATCGTAGAAAGCAAGAGCGGCGATGACCACTTGCTTGCTGCATAGAGCTTACAAGTTACAATTGCAAGAGCTTGATAGAACTTGGTTAATCTTCAATAACCGGGTCTCGAAATGATCTTGAGCCTTGAGGTCGTCGTGGTCCCCGTGCAGTATCGCGGCAGATGAAGGGGTAACAGACTCAATTGCGCGATATCGTACCATTAAATTTGATGTACAGATGGGAAAAATGGATAGATGGATAGATGGATAGATGGATACGATGATAAAGAGAAACATATTGAATCAGATTACCGGAAAGTCTTTCCTGTTCTTGCGCCAAACGAAAAGGGACTCCTTATATATTTCGATGGGATCTGTGGGATTCCAAAGAACGCTTAAGAAGTTAAGAGTTAACAAACGACCGAAAGAGAAGATGATTTGATTACCTATCGATAGTCATTTGAAAAGAAGTAGGGGTATATGATTAAAGACGGAGTAGAATCAGTAGAGCCTGCCTCAGCCTGCCATTCAAATCCCCGTCGATCCCAATAGTAAAATACCCGACCCTGATTCTTCTGATGCTTGACCCATTTTGAAATCAAGTCCCCGATATTTTTATCCTGGTCGAAATTTAGAGAAACGGGAACCAAAGGGATTCCCCACGGCGTAGGTGCTAGGTAGTAGTAGTACTTGGTACGGAGCAGTTGGTAATAGGTACGCAATCGAGAGCCAAGTTTGCGGACTCATTTGTAAAACAAGTGACCTGTTACCAATCTGGGAAATCAATATATCGATATATATCGATGGAATTGAAAGAAGAAGAAAAGAAGGAAACAATAACAATATGGGATGGTGTAGTAGATGTGACAAATAATGCATCTCCATTTATGTATATGCGACTAGAAGCAATTTACCATTTTGTGCCCTGCTGATCAATATGCATCTGTACGAAGTAATTTATGGAAAAGAAAAAAGTCCCACCGATAGAACCATGTTGCGACGTGCAGGATGCAAGCAAGATAATACCGTAAAGGGAAAGTTAAGATCCTCTTTCTTCTGCCCCTTCACCAACTTCTCTTTGCGTGGAATTGGTCATTGTACATAGATGATATAACCCAAGACCAAGAGGAGGTGGCTAAGTCTTCTTCCTTGTGCTTGAGAGTTGAGAGTGATACCTATCGATAAATGATATCAAGATGAGAATTGTGTGTGTATGCCATCCAGAGATGAGATAGGTAGGGCGAGCGAGATCATGATAAGAAGTAAGGTGGTGGATCTTCCAAGTTCCAACTATTTTTATGGAATGCCGCTGCAAGCAGATAGGACGGTAGTAGTGAAAGCAGGTACAAATCAGTCCAAGCAATTATTATTAGTCTAGTTGAGTGGTGTACAGTGTACGCAGTGGCAGTAGTCCGTACCGGTACTCTGCGAGTCTGTATATATTTGAATAATCATCTTCGCCATAATACTTGAGCATCAAGGCATCCTGATTCCTCCACCTTTATGCTGCAAGAAGGGGGAAAAGCGCTCAGCTAGGTATAATGACCTAGTATTACCTAGGTAGGCAATTGCCTACCTCGGCGTAAAGGTTCTTGTAGCTTATTTCGAAATCATATCATCCTTCATTTGCTCAATCCACTTTGTATCAACACATGCTGACAGAGAGTGAAGAATGATTAAGCACAGATACCTAGGTATAGGTATAGTAGGTAGGTAGCTACTTTATTTATTTAATTTCCCCATTCTCCTTTTTCTTTTTTATGTTACCCAATAGATAGTTGTTCTGCGGAATCCCAATCGCGATGTATATAAAAATTCTCGTAGAGGCATCTGAGAGTCCGTAAATTGAATTGATATCCTTAAACAGTGCCTCCCTACTCGTAGTAGGTAGGTACCTAGGTAGATTGCGATGGATTCGATCTACGTCCTTGATTGGTTTGTTCTTCAGGTGAGAAAGAGGTTAATTGTCTTTGCTTTGATCTTGTGAAAGTTGAGGCTTGACCTGGCGAGTCTTGCTTGCTTTTATCTTACTTTTCTTCACATAATTCATTAAACGGGGGGTGGCTAATTTTCTATATTCACTGACCTGATACTGGCAATCTCTGGCAATCACTGATAATCACTTGAGCGCCTCACATTCATCCTCATACCTATCTAGGTGCTTACTACTTCCAAGTTATCTAGGTACTTGTCTATTTTCCATCGACTTCCTTATGTGCATACTGTGCCTCTACTGTTCTTCTTTCTCCTCAAAGACACTACTGTTACTAATAGTAATAAATTCCTCTCAGACTCTTTCTCTCTGCCTCTCTCTCTCTCCCTTCCTCGCCCGTTATTAAAATTGATTTCCATTAAACCCAAATCTTACCACTTCCCACCGGCTTCCTTCTCCCCTCTGATTTTAGCCCAGACCAAAAAGAGAGCTACAGCCCAGTAAAACTAATCCCATCTCGGCCAATTAGCCGAGAAAAAGCAAGCAGCAACGCAAAATAACTGGGTGTTACTTGCACTGCGCTACTGTACCTTCTAAATCAATCAATCATCCTTCTCCATTCCGTCAAGATTGCCTCTGCCTCAACTTTCTTCAACTCATCAGATCTGAACGAAAGGAAACTATTCCATACAAGCCTTGTTCCACAATTGAAGAAGGAGCAGACAGACTTGGTCTTATTATACTTTGATATACTTCATTTTAATCATTTCAACAAAGAAGAGAAAGATCTTTACACTAATACCCGGCAATTGCCATAAACAATCACTCCTCAAAACAGCACCATTCGATCCGTACCATACTACACCAATCCAATCCAATCCAAATCAGCGAAAGATTCCTTAATACCTCCGATAGCTGAATTGCTTACATTCAGCCAATTCCAAATCTCTGTCAACCAACAAATTCGGGAAGAAGCTATTATCCTTTTGGTCGCAACCCCCTAGAGCCTCATCAACAATTGAAACAATAACGATAATTATCCAGCTGAGATTCAATTGAATTCATAACTCACACATTCATCAATCCGACCGAGATGTCGTCAAACTCGAACGATGTATCGCCAGAGGCGATGCAGTCGCGTATTCAACAAGCCCGTCGTGAAGCAGAGTCATTAAAAGATAGGATAAAGCGCAAGAAGGATGATTTGGCAGATGCAACGCGTAAGTAACAACTGCCTTTCAGCTCTCACAACAATATTCAATTTCATCACCTTGACGTTGTTGATCTCTGCGATTGCATACTGACTAATAATGTTACAGTGATGAGCCTTGCGAGGGCTCAACAAGAAGCTTTACCAAAGAATCAAATGATGAAGACCCGAAAGACATTAAAAGGACATCTCGCAAAGATTTATGCAATGCACTGGTCAACTGATAGAAGACATTTGGTATCAGCATCGCAAGACGGTAAATTAATTATTTGGGATGCATACACAACCAACAAGGTCCATGCTATTCCTCTACGATCTTCGTGGGTCATGACCTGTGCCTATGCACCAAGTGGTAATTACGTCGCATGTGGTGGATTGGATAATATCTGTTCTATCTACAACCTAAACTCAAATCGTGACGGACCTACAAGAGTTGCTCGGGAACTTTCTGGACATTCCGGTTACCTTTCTTGTTGTCGATTCATCAATGACCGAAGTATCCTTACGTCTTCAGGAGACATGACTTGTATGAAGTGGGATGTCGAAACGGGATCAAAAGTCACCGAGTTCGCAGACCATTTGGGTGATGTTATGAGCATCAGTATTAATCCAACTAACCAAAACACATTTGTTTCAGGCGCTTGCGATGCCTTCGCGAAACTTTGGGACGTTCGTGCAGGCAAGGCTGTTCAAACTTTCGCTGGACATGAATCAGACATCAACGCCATTCAATTCTTCCCAGATGGGCACTCCTTCGTTACCGGTTCCGATGATGCTACCTGCAGACTTTTTGATATACGTGCTGATAGAGAGCTCAATCAATATGGAGTACGTTTTCACCTTTTAGATTTCCTAAACTTGTCGCTAACAGCATCTAGCATGAATCTATTCTCTGTGGTATCACATCTGTGGCCTGCTCTGTATCTGGCAGGCTTTTATTTGCTGGATATGATGATTTTGAGTGCAAGGTAAGCTATTATCAACCTATCCATTGTCAAAGAGAAGTTTGATATTAACCTCTTGCCTAGGTATGGGATATCACTCGCGCCGAGAAGGTCGGATCATTAGTTGGACATGACAACCGTGTCAGTTGTCTGGGTGTTAGTAATGATGGGATGAGTTTGTGCACTGGATCATGGGATTCATTGGTAAGTCGCAATAGCTTTCTGTTTTTTTTTTCCCTTCCCATTATCTCAAACTAACACTTCCATTTCTCCCTTCAGCTCAAACTCTGGTCCACATAACTTACACTATTTTACTTCCACTTCAGCTCAAGGTTTGGGCCATGTAGATCTGGTCTATTATTTCGACGATAACGAATTTTCGTCGCATGCGGTGTCATTTTTCATTTGGCAATCCCATTTTTACTTAATCGCCCTCCCAAATACGACTTCTTAATATTCATGGCTTTCGGCATAGATTGGTCGAAGTCTTTACAGCAGTATCCATCATACTTCAGCGACAGATGGCCCTTCCCGATCGATTACTTCCAATACAGTAAAATAGCGGGCCCAAACAGTTGCGCATATAAGATTCTGTGCACAATAATTCTTCATTTCGATGTTCTTGTTTCTATGGGAGGTCCTATTGCATTGCTTTTTCATCAGCGTTCTTAAGCACTGGGACTTTGCGACGATATCCTGCAGAGACACTTGTTCTTTAACTTTGCACTCTCACAACACGACATCTCCCAATTTTCTTCCGTGTCTTTTCTTTTTTTTATTAACTTTATCAAAATCTCCGAGGGGCAGTTACATGATTGCGGTGGGGGAACAGGGGGAGAATAAATATAAGGGGAGGGGATGGGTGACGAATTGCGAAGTTGACAGAAAGTTTCTCACAACTATTTTGTTTGTGGTGCCTGATAAACTGGGTTGGTATTTCGAAAGTGAACCTCCAGATCATACATTTGGTATATGCAATTGTTAAAGTTGGTCAGGATGGAGGATGAAGAGAGGAGATTCCAAGGGGAGACAGGACTCATAACTAGGCTCTGTAATGCATCGGCAAGTGAAGTACCACTGCAGCATAAGTTTAACAATTATTGAATCTGGCGTCGGTTCCATACAAAGCTTGTATTATAGTCTAATAATGCCCTTGATAGATATGTCTTTTTTATTCCTTTTTCTTTCTTCTCTTTGCATGGTGATGAAGTGTCTTTTTTTGCCGGGGCTTGGTGTAGGACTGGGGAATAGGGAGTCTGGATAGAACCGAACTGATACTTGAATGGGAAATTGATAGTTGAAGTGGTTTTTTGTTAATCAAGTCTTTGTTGAAAAAGTTTTTGTAGAATAGTAGGCTAGGTGAAGAATCGAATTAACTGAATTGAATTGGATTGAATCAATGAATTATAATGGCTATTCAGAGACTATGTTGGGAGTGCTGACTTTCTTGGATTGTGTGAATTTGCTTTTCCTTTAATGTTTTGCTTTTAGGTTTTGGGAAGAGGGGTTGAGTGAGGTGGGAGAGAAGAGAAGGGGGAGAAATCGATTGGGTAGAGGGGTGAGGTTGGGCTGTGTATGGGTTTATGGTTGATGGTTGATGAGAAGCTTGAGATCTGTTGTTTGGTTGGTTTTGGTTGGTTTTGGAGTGAGAAGATGGTCGGGGAGTAAGAGTGATAAGGAGGAAGAGAGGGGGGAATAGGGAGAGGGAGAGAAGGGGGGAGATACATAGATAGAGAGGTAGGTGGATATGATAGTTGCACGAGTAGGCGGGTTATGCATCTATATTTTGGGTTTGTTTTTATATGAATGGAAACTTGATGAAAGGGGGTTTTGTGTCTGAGATTGAGGTTTGAAGTTGAATTTGAGATTGAGGTTGAGGTTATCAGGAGAGGGATTTCGTGTATGTTGGAGTATTGAAATGATTGGATGGGGATGGGAGTGCTGCGGTGTAGGTGCTGTTGTAGGGGGAAAATGAGGATTCTCGCTTGGAAATAGAAAGGTTGCTGAGGGGAGTGATGGGTAAGGTAATTAAGCCAGTGTGATATGGAGGTGAGAATGTTCTTGTTTGTGTGACATTTAGAGGGATTAATGAGATTTATGGGGATATGGGAGGGGTGGGAGATATCGAGGGGCGGGAGAAACGGGAGGAAAGGAGATGGGGATGGGATGGGGATGGGAATGTGAAAGAGAGAGATGTGAATAGATGAATTGGTGAATTGGGGAAGGAGAGGGGGGACGAGGATAGTTCGGTCTTTTGGCGGATGAATGGGAGAGAGGGAGATTAGACTAGATGATCGAATTGGATTGGATTGGATTGGATTGGATTGGATTGGATTGGATTGGATTGGATTGGATTATGGGGATGGGATGGGATGAGTAGGTAGAGACAGCAAAGGAATAGATAAGTGCGGGAGGGAGAATTTGAGAACTTGGGAACTTTGATACCTTTGATAGCTTTCGGGGCTGTGTGGAAGGCTGGGGCATTGTATATGTGAATAACTGGGGATTGGAATTAATTGGGAATTGGGAATTGGGAATTGGGAATTGGGAATTGGGAATTGGGAATTGGGAATTGGGAATTGGGAATTAGGGACTGGAGTAGCAATGTGAGATACAGGAGGTGGGTAGGTATATTGAATCAATGGAGAGGTAGTCATGCCAGTTAGAGTGATCTGTAGAAGCAAAGAGGTATACAAAAGGTTTGGTTGGTTGACGAAATGTTGGATTTGGGATGGCTTTATATTTGTATTTGTATCTAAAGCTGAAAGACATGAGGGGGAAATAAATCAATAAATACACAGTATAGTAGTAGGAGCAGAGAAGAGAAAAATAGACAGTTTGTTTCGATGTATATAATGATATATATGATGAGTAACAAAAATATAGAGGACGAAAAACTCGGTATGCTTTTTTCATATTATTACTTTTTTTTTTCTTTTCATATTATTACTATCTTGAGGTAGAAAAATAGAGGTTCTAGAGATTATAAGATGAATCTTGACTGGGTAGGCTTAATTCACAACCTGAATGAAATATTGATGCTTTGCTCTGTGTGATTAGGACATCTTCATATGGGAATCAAGAATTGATGGATAAGCTAAGTTCCGTAGGTGGGTGGGTGAGAGGAGAGGAGAGGTATAGATCTAGATGTATATACGATTCATAGTTATTGGTAATGAAGAGAAGAAGTGGAAAGAAAAATTGGATTGTGTTTGAGTTTGTTGAGCTGGTCTGGTGTTGTCGAGTAAGTGTGTTGTTTATGCAGGTGGAATGTGAAACTGGTGGTGTAGATTTAATATATGAATGAGATGGATTGGATAGATGAGAGAGGGGGATGGTGGCTTGGATGGTTGGGATGATTGGAAAAAGAGAAAATGTAATGGATGCAGCGCAGAGGAGAGGATAGTGAGTTGCTAGAGGAAATACTAGGCTGATGTGACTGACAGCAGGGTAATCGGGATTGCCGAATCGATTATGCGCGCGAGGGGATTACCGATGGGCTGGGTGGGCTAAATGGAATTTATGGGGCGGCTTGGCTTGGTGTGTATGGAGTATGCGGCTAATAGTTAGGTTAGGGGGTTTAGGTGAGATGGAGATGGGATTATGGCATCTTTCGCGAGTCGGGTATCGTGTTAGTTTTGGTAGATGGGTTTGAGGATTGCTTGTTTGAATTTATTCTCTGATGCATAGAGAATAGGTAATGGAGGTGGAAATCGCGGGAGTGGGAACGGATGATGTGAGGGAGATGTGATGAAGTGTGATGAGGTGTAATGAATGTTGTGTGAATGAGATCATAGCTATGAGCTTTGATGAAAATTGTGTATGTGGACATTGATATCGATGTATGGAGATTGAGTCCGAGAGTCTGGAGGCTGGTCTTGGAATATACAGATATCATCATAGTTTTATAACCGGATCGCCGATGAGGGGGAATGGGATGAGATGAACAAATGTTCGAGGTTGGAGGTTGGAGGTTGGATTGTGGCAAGAGCTGTGACTTTGATGTGTGTATATATGTGTATATGTGTATATATCTGTGTGTGCGTGCGTATGTGATGGAGGTCAGACCTGTCAAAGTTGCAAAGTATAGTTGAAGCCAGTCAAAGCTCGAACTTTGGTGGTTTCTGCAGTCTAGATGTGCTAAGAGCCGACGCGACAGATGCATTGGGGGGGGAACTACATTGGTGCTGTAGATTTGTTGGTGATACAGTAGCTTGGGACTAAAGTTTTGTAGGCCTTGGTGTAGGTGTGTTTTACAATTCGGATATGGCGGTTGGTAGTTGGACTGTAGATTGTTACCTGATATTCGAGATTCAAGGTTTGAGAGAGACGACTCGCAGGATGGAAAAGTATGAGTACCGGTAGACGATGACAATGATGATGATCATGATGTTGTGTGGATGCAGTGGATGCAGTGGATGATTATTAGGAATATTAAGGTCAGGTCAGGTGTTACGAATGTATCGACTTATGAAACGTCTGATTTTCTTAATAGTGTGGACCATGACTATGCAAGAGTTGTAGCCATCAACCATGAGAGATGGATGGGATGGGGACCCGACATGACTTTGTTTGTTGTTTCATTCATTCTATTTCGTTGAGAAGGATTGATATGCTAGATGAATGTTTGCTTCCAGAAAGTCCCAGGAAGGTTGGGCAGGGAGATTCATGCTGAGAAGGATTGGGATGCTAGACGAAGATTGACTTCCAGAAAACCCGAGGAAGGACGTTCATGCTTGGGATGTTGGGTTGAGCTGGTTCGCTGGGTTGGTATATTGAGTTGCATATTCCCGTTTCCTCGATATTACTAAGAAGCTCATGGCATTAAGACACAGAATCCTTGAGGATGTCTATTAATAGTTTATGTACTGCGTACAGGAAATACGTCCCTCGTCACTTTCTCTATGAGGCTATCGTGGCGACAATCATTTGATGGGAAGGGGATGGTGGCGGTAAGATAGGATTCGAGGCTCAAGGTTATTATATTATATTATCATAACACATGATCTTGGATGTGAATATCGATGTAAATACCTCGTATCTGTGGCGCCAATCCTATCTCGAGCCTGTGGAAGGTACGCTCCTCTCCTCTCGTCTGCTTCTCCCGCACTGTGTTCCATGAATAATGTAACAGAAGAAAAGACTACGGCATCAACCCAGTCGTCAGTCAACTAGGAGAGTCGAGAGTAGTAAGTAGACCTTGTCAATTGAACATCAAACCCCTGACCCACGTACACTCGTCGGGACACACCCAACCCAACACTCAACCTAACTAGCAGCTGGTACTAGGGACGCACATTAGTTTTGCTGGGGACGGACCTTGCTGTGCCTTATCCTAGCATTATCAAAGAAAATCTACTTCCAAATTCGATCATCATAACCCTTAAAATTCATCGCGAACACCGAAAAAGAAAACTGTTGGAGACAACGCAATAGCCATTATATGCCCTTTTCATGCCTTTTGATCAAATATGGTTCAATTATTCATTTACGAAAAAGAGGCTGTGCTGAGAATGGAAGTCAGAAGAAGAAAAGAAAATGGTCGAGTATGTGCCGATGTCTAACAGGTATTTCTATAAAGGGCATCTAGAGTCTATTCTATCACTCTTTTTGGCGTGCATCCTTCGAAACAAACGTAAGCCAAAAAGTTCCCCAAGCTAAGAAAAGCAGTGAGATCAGACACAAACACAGACAACCAACGGAAAGATACCACCAAGACAAAAAAAAGCATATTATCGTAAGATTATTTTTGAAACAATACCTTACATGATCTTCTCTGCCTGATGCAACCATTTTCGAAAATCAAGTCTCAGATCTCAGTCATACTTTCCCCAGCCTTTCCCTACCGCGAGGCCCTTGCACAAGAATCTCTTACAAGCCAACCGCACCATTGAATTTCAGCTTAACCAAACCTACATCATCAGCACCAAACAGGCGAGAAGGCAAATTTTTTTTTTAAAAAAATCATCTGTGTCTCCGAAAACACGAGCTTGCCGCCTCATACCTGGGCGAGGAATTACTAGGGTCTACCCGCTTTTAGAAGTCTAATCCATACCAACGCCTTACCTTTCCACGCGATCCTCCTTGCACATCCTTCAAGCGCCCTAAGCATCCCCAAGCTTCTCACTTACTACAAGACCTCGTGGCTCCCTTGCTTCGTTATAAATCTTTGAAAGATGGCTGGCAAAACGGCGGCGCAAGAAGAATTTGACAATATCATTGCAAAAGCTTCTGCAAACGAAAATCACGAACATCCCGACGACGAAAAGGATTATAGCTTTGATAGGAACAGTGACGTGGACGAAGAAGAGGAACATCACAATCGCAATATAGAAGATACAATGAAGATGCCTTTGTTTGATAGATCGAATTCGGGAGGAATGGGAGGACTCAGTGAACCATTGAGGTTGCCGCATAGAGATTTTGATAGTGGGAGGACGACGGGAGTTAAGGGGGTGATTGCTGATGCGAGGAGTTATGAAGAGGCGAGGAAGACGGGGGGTTGGCGAAATAAGCTGAGGGGAAATACAATCACAAAGGAGGACAAGAGGGCAACCTTCACTAAGGATGGTTCGGGGAGTGAGGCAGGGCTGAGTGACGATGAAGAGTTCTTGGAGAGGTGGAGACAACAACGACGAGTAGAGATGCAGAGTGAAGGGAAAGACATTAGAAACAGGAGGACAAGTCCTAGTGTACGTCGTTATGGAAGATTTGACGAGGTAGATGCGCTTGGGTATCTTGACGCCATTGAAAAGGTCGGAAGAGAAACCGTCGTTGTCGTTTTCGTTTATGATCCTGAGGTTCGTTCTCCTACATATATGATCCCGTCTTTACTTTTATACATATGCTAACAATTCCATAGTGCGACGTCTCTCAAGTAATCAACTCAGCACTTCTCCCCCTTGTTGCCGCAAATCCAACAGTCCACTTCGTACGCGTCCATTACGAAGACATAGAATTCGACAATGCAGGTGTACCGGCTATACTGGCTTATAAAAATCAAGGAGATCTTTTTGCGAATTTGACATATATCATTGATCAGATTCCGGATGACACGATTTTTGATACGAAAGCTTTAAAGGATGTTTTGGTTAAACATCAGGTTCTTTAAATGATGGGTTTCTGTTTCCATCCTGAGAAAGATGATTTGAGGATACTTCAGTTCTTGTGCCTATTTATGGTGTGAGAGGGGCTATCTTTTGTTGTATTAGCATCACTAGCATACATGACATCGATTGTCATATCGCATCATTGCATTGCAAAAAGACATTCTTACATTCTATACATTATATATAGACGGACGTCGCGGGATTGATTCAAGAGGATTAAATGATCTCGCTCTGAGAGTAGAGAAGAGATGAATACCTACACTGTATGAATAGGACGAGAACTCGGGTTAGGGAATCGGATGGATGGCGTTGGGATGGGAGGAAGGAATTACCTTACTCCTTTATATGTTTGCTTTTATCTTTGTATTATTGGGTTGAGCATGGGGTTTAGAGGTCTGGTTGATCGCTCTGGCGTAGTCAAAATTCATGGCGCTTGCTAAGCTTGAGCTTGTCAGCTTGAATCTTTTTCTGATATTTTTAAATATACCTAGAAATGGTATGATACCGTGTATTATACTTGTAGTTGTATTTACATTTATGGTGGAATATATATCTTTATGAATTCTATCTATTTTATTTATCTTTACCTATATCTATCTATATCTATATCTCTGCCTCTGTGCCTCTGTCTCTGCTCCATGTGTATTCCAACTTATACTGTTTATACGCATGTTATGTGCATTACTGGGACTTTACCTTCGATCCTTACTTTCTTTGCCTCTTACTCTTTCTTTACCTTGCTTACATGTAAGTATGTCGTTATCGATTTTCATACACCTACCTAGGTATACACCACTCGGGAATACAAGATGGGAAGGAGGGAAGGAGGGAAGGAAAAAAGAGAAGGTATCTTTTGAACAGCCCCGCTTTGAGAGAAGCTGGATTGGGTATTCGATGATGAAGCATATGGACTAGATGAAATGGATGGTATATCGTGGGTTGTGATGTATTGCAGTAGAGAGGAGAAGGAGAAGGAGGAGGAGAAATTCACTTTTCGAAGATTTTCTTAGATCTACCCAGGTGGAAGGAAGTGGGATGAAGTGCGGCTTTGGGGGTTTTGGGTGGGGATTATTAGGTTGTTATTGGGATTGGGAATTGGGGATTGGAGAGTAGGTAGGAAAGAATGGTATGGTATAGAATCAGATATATAATATATATGAACGATAGAATACTACTTCGTAATTGGCAACTAACCAGTGACTAGTGACTAGTGACTAGTGGCTTCTGTGCTCAATTGAATACATACTTTATAATATCAAATTTTGTCCCGAAATGCCAAGAATAGAATCGCTTCCTTAGCTCAGTGGTAGAGCGGACGATTGCAGTGGTGTTTCTCGAAAGCGTCTCGCTACTATCGTCAGGTCAGTCGTTCGAACCGGCTAGGGAGCTTCAATTGCTCCGTGATTCATGTCTTTTGTTTTGTTGGGGGGTTGTGGTGGGGGTTTGGAAGG